>JAODPA010105627.1:0-20424 GCA_025585075.1 Nepenthes mirabilis
TAAAAAAAAAAACAGATAGAGCCTCCGTTTGCGAATGAATAATCAAACAGTAAACAGGGGTCAGGGGCAGTGCGGTCCATACGACAAACTTTATAATTCCAGCGAAGCCACATAAAAAGAAACAATCTGACGAACGACGGCAGAATCGGCAGAGGATGAAAGTGTCGTTTTGAATAAGAACGAGGGATAAAAGTGGAAATCCGGAGAAAAAAAAGTTGTGGGTGGCCCACCCGGATGGCGGTGGGCGGATTTGATTACTATATTTTGGAGGCAGCGCGGCTACAGTTCTTGACAGTGGAACGGCGACGTTAGCTGCGTATTCGCCGCCGTACACCTGCCAGCTGTCTCCTCGATAATTCCAGCCAACCAGCAAATTGCAAAACACTCCCCCATGGTCCGTACTGTCAGCGAAAAAGAAAAAAAACAAAAAACCAAAAAGACAAAATTGTTTACTCGTTCTCTTTTTTCAAACTATAATGTAACGCTTTAATTTATTTGTTTAATTAAATTTTTTGTTATAAGCACGTAAACTATATAAATTAAATATGTAAAAATACTACCAACATTGAAATTAAACATGCAAATCGGCATCAGTTAAAGATAAAAATAATGCAAAATCTTAAAAATTAAAAATAAGTAAATTAGAGACTATTTAATTGACATCACCCAATCCATTTGTAACGTACCGATTGAGTTCCAATAATTTGAAATTGCATTGGCTTGTAGTTTGTATAAACTTTGGTAATAATAACACCTAAATAAAATCTCAGGGAATAAGTTATAAAATATTGTAAAATAAATCAAATTTAAATTTTTAGGAAAAGAGAGGCGAACAGTAATAGAATAATTAGTACGAAAATTAGAAGCCCTCGGTCTACGGAAACTGGCACGTCGCGAGTTGACTAGAGTCCATGTGTTCAGCGTAGCCGCGACAACGCCGTTGAGGCTGATTCAAAATTTGATTTTGCATATTCTTATTATATTCGAACTTTGCATATTCTTATTATATTCGAGTGGCAGGTTTCACTTTTCCAAATTAACTAGTGACATGCTTAGCGCCATGTCATCTTAATATCTCAATACTGTTTAAAAGAATTATAGTTTCTTTATTTAATTAATAATTTAAAGGATTAAATTATTATTTCAAATAAATTTCGCATGTCAAATACATAAAAATAACTAATTGTGCTAACGTTACCATAGAACCATCAGATAGAGCCATGCGCCCACCCACGTAAACAATGGCTACTTATTCTCGCTAGGCTAATAAACTGTGGTGCAGTGGGATTGTCATGCACCCTCCGCCGACAACCTACCCCAGCAGGGTAACGACTACCATCAAAATTACCACCAATTAGACGATCCTTTGTCGGTGATGGCCATTCACTTTGCCGATGATCTCTAGTTGCCATCGGCTATTTCCACCACTAGCCATCATTGTTGCCATCATATAGGATAACCACAACCATAATTTTCAGAACATGAACATGGGGTTTTGGAAGTTTTATTTACGGACTAAATACTCCAATATTTATTGTCATTCATTAATATTTATTCTTAGGCATTATCTACTCTAATTTGATGAACAAATATCTTATAATGATATGTTTAATTGAAGGAAAATAAACACGTGCCCTTTTGATCTAGATATCACTCCATTTTCATCCATTTGATCTTCTTCAACTATAATTCAACGGGTGTTTAGCACTCAAAAATGTTGATAGAATTTGACATGCAGGCAACTTCGCCATAAACTGCGAAACAATGTGTCAATTAACCGCCACAAAAACCAGTCGGCACGGCAGTCGCAGCGTCACAGCAATGCGGTACAGATCATGCAATGCATGCGCGTGCAGGGATTGGATTAATCGTGGCCTTTGGATTCCTGAAGCAAAAGTGATGGATTCATCGAGGCCGTACAGAAGGTAGAATGTGTACGTACTTGGGGCCCTCTTGCAATAAATGCTTTGACTCTTGCGCTCAACTGCTGTCGCTTTGCCTTTTAACGACGTGGTTTTCGTGACTAACGACTGTCAGAGATCGATGCTGCTGTTGCGTTCTGTCCTAATTTTTATGCGCCCAGTAAACGAGTATACTGTTCTCTCCAATTGTGATGAATAATTTACTCTCTTTTAACTGGCTATGACAGACATCCAAGGATGCAATCAACTTAAGGGCGAGAAAAAAGGAAGGCATTTCCGGCCACCAATGGAAGATGCCTGCCGACTCCGACACCCCATAACCGGTTCTCTAACATGGATGCAACAGAGTTTGTCTATTTTTGTTTTTTAAAGTAAATCTTTATCTGGCTTAAGTCTCAAGCGTCCAAGTCATGCTTTAATATTAAATTGATGCTCTTCCATTTTCGTTGTGGCAAATGTGGCTGGTGATATTCGCTTGGAATTACAATTCTATTACACTTGCAATAGACTGTACTACAGCACTGCAGCCATTTGGCAGCAAAATCCTTTTTTTTTTCTGTTAAGGATTTTTCCCCCCTTTAGGAACAAGTCTGTGAGATTATAGAAAGATAAAAAGAACGATTCCATTTTGACATTTTCTCTTCTCTAGAATGTCAACGAATGTCAATCGTTTAAATCTACATCTTACTTAAGAAATCTATTGTAATAAGGGACTGGCTAGTTGTTGATACTAACAAGTTCTAAAGCAGAAGACAGAGTAAAACCTTGACCAATCATTACCTTTTATTCATATTCATGTGTTGCAAATTCTCAAATAAGAACAACAAATTCAATGTCATCATTTTCTACTAGCGATTAATGTGACAAAGCAATCTCTTCCTAAGCAAGAAATGAGGATTGTCTGCAGAAAATTGTGGACTGAATATGCTGTGTTAAAGAACATTGCTCTTTAACTACACCATTGCAGACAATGGAGCATGCACTGCATGGTATCTACTTTGCAATATTTCTTGTTGAACTTACGAAAGATGAATGGTTAATCATTTCATGGCCCAGAACTAAGGTGCCATCTAAGTTATTCAATATGCGTACATAGCAGCCAGGTGATGGGGATTCCACGATGTTCAATAGAAGAACAGGATATTTGTAGTTATTTGAAAGAAACACAAATTGATAAAAAAATGTCAATGTTGAAGGATCCTAACATATGTGGAGGGAAACGATAGGTCAATTGGTTGGTTGAAATTCAGCAGCAACACAAATAAGGTGCTCAACAAACATGATGGCCTTGACTCGAGTCTATTGAATGAGTGCATATGGAAGCTTTTCAAAAGGGATAACTGACAGGAAAAGATAACAGAAAAAAGAGAACATCAACTTGGCATATAGAAAAAGAAATTTGGGTACAAATATTACTAGGATCCTCCAAAAAAGGAGTGCAAGCTTCATATAGCTTGAGCTGTTACTGAGTGGCAACATTGCCGGGAAAGACGAGATATTTTGACGAACAAATATATCATTTTAACATATTTACCTTCATTCATTTTTGCCATTTTGCTGGGCAGCAACATAGTCGCGGATGACCTCCATGGCTAATTGATGGGCAGTCTTGTTCTCAAGCTTTGCAAGTTCATCCATGGCTTCATAGGTCTGCCTATTGGCAAAAACCTTGAGGTTGAATCTAGATGATGTTGCCACCGGGCCTTCCCATTTGTCGACCAACTGCTGAAGTTTCTCAAATCCCTGAAATGAAAAGGGGTACTCAGAATTTCAGTCGATGTATCAGAGCAAAAGGGATGAAGGTCTTGGTTAAGCTATCCATGGACAACAAATATATTTCAAGTGGGCCACATGGAATCTGTTTCTCCTTATGCAAAATTGCTATCCAGCATTTGCACTTACCATGCGAGATGTGAAGTCGCCGAATGATTCCTTCACTTGCCGCCTGTGTCTCCAATAATAAAACAAAGGCTCCAAGACTTTCTCTAGGTCTTGCACCTTCACCTTGTTCATGAAACACTTTGCCAGTGATGTCTGATTGGGTGTCCCACCCAGCCATATCTGTTCTTACACAAACAATGCAATTCAAATTTTTCAATAACAATTGACATCAGAATTGGGCCATTTAGAGGGAAGGGGGTCATCTCTCATGGAGATGGATCCTCTAAATCTCATTTTAAATAACTTATTTTATTATTAAAAAAACTAGCTAAAATCATAGCCATCCATAATCAAATGGATGGTTGAAACAGGCAAATGTAGCTCTCCTCAATCCCATTTAGAGTACTCTTATACTTCAAACTGTGAGGATTTCATTCCGATTACTTCGACTGCTTGAATTATAAGATGAGTTCAAATTATTTTAATGTATTATCATAATCCTTGCCGTCTAAATTGGCAGGATAATCTTGCGTTGGGAGTATCAGGGAAGATAAAAATGGAGGGACTATAACAGGATTCTAAAAATGGAGCCAATGAAAATTGGGAGTCAACAGTTTTTGAGTCTGCTCTTAAAATACCTGGTAGCTGTTTGGACCATCACCAACAAATCCTAGTTCGGCCATATATGGTCTGGCACATCCATTGGGACAACCAGTTATCCTTATCACCACAGATTCATTGTACTTAAGGCCAACCTGAAATCAGAACATGTGATGCTTGTTAGCAAGCAAGGATATCTATCTGCTGGAAATCATGATTTGCCACTGAATTTCCTTCCTGATTGCTTATTGGAGAAATACAAAGCCGGAATTACAATACAAACCTTCTCAAACACAGCCCTGACTCGCTTAAGCATCTCGGGTATTCCTCGCTCAGCTTCTGTTATAGCCAGAGGGCACAGAGGCAAAGCGGGGCATGCCATTGAAGTTAAATTGAGCGGATCCACGTACCGAGGTTGCTGTTGATAACCATGTTAAGCCAACTTGCTCCTATTTATGTATCTTTCAATAAAATCAATTGTACGCAGAAAGGAGGGAAAGAGTGCTTCGGTATTAATTGGTTGTTGGCTAACATACTAATTCCCCCGGTCTTATAAACAAAAGCAACAGCAAGCATTAATGATCTTACCAGCAGACCGCCTTGTGCAAGTGCTGTGGTGATGGGACGCTTACATGCACGACGAATATCACATAGGATAAGGTTCTGATTTGGTGTGATGCGCACATTCAAATTATACTTCTCAATTATTTCCCTCAATGTTTTCTTCATGGCCCCTTTCACACGGCCGTTATCAACATGGAGCCCACAAAATAAGTGGCCATTACCCTGCCAAATGAGATGTACAAGAGTGAAAAAAATAATATACAGTTAGAAAAAGGACCGGCCAGTTTGAGTGATAAGAAAACAGAAGAGACACCCATACAGAAGCATAAGCATGAGATTGGGTATTCAATTCACCAGACCTCCTGAATGGACTCAGTACAGGCCACCCTAATTAAACCTTTTGATCTTGGGAAATGGGAACTTGACAACATTGTACAATTATCTTTCCTATAATTCATGAGCATTAATGAAAGTAAACAAGGAAATCATAATCTGTAAGAATTTTTTTGTAGTCAAACATGCATCCTCAATGGAGACTAAAGGAATATGCTTATCTGATGAAATCCCCCCCCCCCAAAGAAAAAGGAAAAAAAAAAAAAAAACATTAATGATGTTCTGCATAGCATGGAATATAGAGAGAAATCACCACTCAGACCTTATAAGCTAAGGAGATTACGTTTTGTGATAAATATGCATCAGACAACAGAACACACCTGCTCATGCCACCCTAAGTAACTTTTGAACTCCCACTCAGGTAAATTGCGGAAAGGCTCAAATTTCTTACCATAATACTGTTCAACAACACTTCTAAACTTTTCAATCCCCCACGAACTAATTAAATATTTCATTCTGCTATATTTACGGTCGTCTCTTCTCCCATTTTCTCTTTGAGTAACAACTATAGCTTTTATTGCATATAATATGTCCTCTTTGGAAACATAACCCAATGGTTCTGCAAGGCAAGGGAAGGTGGTCTCCAATCTATGAGTTCTTCCCATGCCACCACCAACCTGCAATAGAATGACAGCCAATCAGAATAGACACCAATTGATAGATAAAATCATATGGAGACAAATAGAATTTATTGCTGTACATAAAGATTGAAGCCCTGAGGCTCTCCATCCTCATCAGAAATGATGACAACCCCAATGTCGTTTGTGAGGATGTCCACTGAGTTATCTGTTGGCACAGTGACAGCAATTTTGAATTTCCTTGGCAAGAACTGAGTTCCATAAATGGGCTCTGCAGAATCCGGGAAATTTGTCCCATGTGAATTATCATTACGTGCCTTTACTACTTCAGGGGGCTCAGCTGACATAATTCTCTCCCCATCCACCCACATGTCATAATAAAAACCTGATTGAGGAGTCAAGAGTGCCGCAATATTTTCGGCCATTTCCTGTGCAAACAAATAATCCTTCCGTGCTAGTGGAGCAGCCGGAGCAAGCACATTTCTGTTGAGATCACCACAGGCACCAAGAGTTGAGCCCATATTCCTAATGATTGTACTCATGACCACCGTGAGGTCCTTCTTCAAAACACCATGAAGCTGGAACGTTTGTCGTGTGGTCAATCTAAGTGTTCCAATCCCAAATTGATCAGCAAGATCATCCATCACCAGATAGAGCCTGTTAGACACTTTACCACATGGGTTCTTTGTACGAAGCATAAAAGAGTATGACTTTGTCCCCCTTTCATCTCTATTCATCTGTTGGTAACTCCCATGAAACTTGATCACTTGTGTGGCAGACTCATTTATATTTGGATTGTTAGTCAACAACTCCTCGTTGAGAGGGTATCTAATGTAGTTACTTTGCTCCTTGATTATTTCAACCTTACTACGTTTAAGCTCGGGAATTCTGTCTGGCTTCACGGACTGCATATGAAGATCACAAGGAGTCATTGCAGGAAATAGCAGCGTATCATCGATTTATGCATCAAACATTTAATATAAAATATGAATAGGACATGGTCAAGACTTTCAAATTGACATACATGTGCTTAATGTAGATTAATTGCTTGGGTACACTGTTGGGCCCGAGACACCAAGCTTCTCAATCAAGTCAAGAGCAAATCTCTACGTGGATTAAAAACTGAGGTTGTTGACTGAACCCATGAGGAGACATAATAAGAATTCACAAGCAATCATAACAACCACAATAGTGAGTAAAATTAAGACACAAATTTATGTGGAAACCCCCTAAAGTAGAAGGGGTAAAACTACAGGACCTCGAGTTCGTTTAAAATCTATTAAGAGTGTGAGAACGTTGGTAAATGGTAAACTGAGACAGATATAACAAAGATGAGAACTAGATGAGAGAACATCGGTAAAATGTCTAAAACAATAAATAAAACAATGTACTCAAGGATAGTGAAAGTCGGAACAAGATTCGGAGACCAAACGGTCGTCGATAATATTCCCCTTCTCTCTCCATTTCTCTAGAACTGCCCCCAAAAATGTCTAAAAATCTTACAATGAATGCCCTAAAAATATGAAGGACAATTTATATTAACGTTACGCATGTGCACCCTTTGGGTTTGTGTCATGAATGAAAATGTACAGGTTGTGCATGTGCGCCTTTTGGTGCGCATCATGCATAAAAATGTACAGGCTATGCACGAGCGCCTTTTGTGCACGTATCATCTTTCGTTTAAACCAATCTCACGCAAACCTTCAGTGAGCAGTGTCGTTTGAGTAAACCTTGCACAAACATCACACGGAAATACTTGACAACTCCAAATGTGAAAAATTACATATAAAATGGATATGAGACTCATAAAGAAATGACCAAACCCAACAAATTTCTCTCGCGACTTTATGAGGTCAACATCATTCTGGCTATCTCTTTGTATACTTCAAGCTTTTCTCTTTGTATTGTCTTCATCAATATATCCAAACCATTATCGTCTATCTTGATCTTATCTAACATTAACAACTCCGAATCAAATATATTCTACATCCAATAATATCTCATATTAATGTGCTCTTACTTTAAGCTGATCCTGTGGGTAAATTTCTTCATCCAAATCATCTCCTTATTCGCTTTGGTTGCCACAATGAACTTGGATTTGGTGGTAAAGAGTGCAATACACTTTTACAACATTGATTGCCAAGATACTGCTCCTTCCTCGAACGTGATCAAACACCATGAAGTGGCTTATTAAAGTCAATATCACCCACCATGTCGGTGTTCGTAAACCTAACCAAAACGGACTTGTCATTGTCAAAACACAAACATAATCTAGAAGTGCCTTGGAGATATCTAAAAATCTATTTTATCGCGGACCAATGTTCTTTACCTGGATTGGAAAGGAATCGTTTCACCACTCTCACCGCTCTCTCACCGTTCTACCTCCTCACGGGTAGGATCATTGCTTGCATCCCATTGTCTTCAATCTCAATGGATGGTGGGGTAGTTAGCGTTAGGTAAATGTCACATAGGTGATCATTGTCATAAGGTGTCATCTTCTTGGCCTTGCCAATACTTTTAATGGTCTCATCCTCCACAAACATTTTCCCTGATCTCACAAGCTTCTTTTCTACCAGATCGTAAAGTCAGTAGCCAAACTCGTCTTCCTCATAACCAAGAAGATGCACTCTCTTGTTTTGGCATCAACCTTAGTCCTCTCATCCTTTGGGATATGAATATAGGCTTTACATTTGAACACTCTCAAACAATCATAATTGATCTCTTTCCTAAGCTACACCTTGTTGGGAACATCCCTGTTTAACAAAACGCTTAGCAAGAGATTGATAACGTGGGCCACAACATTCAAAGCATCCCTCAAAACGGTACCGGGTAGCTTTGTCTTTGATAGAATACATTGTACTCTCTCAATCAATGTTCAATTCATTCTTTCAGCCACTCTGTTCCATTGCGGCGTCTTAGATGAAGTCTTTTGTTGTTGGATACCTTGTGTACTACAATATGCATCAAAGGGCCAAAAGAACTTTTCTCCGTTGTCAGTACGGATGCACTTCAACTTCTTTCTTGTTTGCATTTTGATCAAATGTATGAAATTGTTTGAAAGCCTCAAAAGCTTAGTCATTTGATTTTAAGGAATACATCAACAATTTTTTTGAAAAATTGTCAACGAAAATAACGAAGAAGAGTGCACCACCAAGAGTTTTTACCTTTACAGAGTCGCATATGTCGATGTGCATAAGCTTAACAAGGCCCACTTTCTTCATGGGTGAATTTCCATGAAAAGAAACCCTCATTTGCTTCCCTACCATGTAGTGACGACAAGATAATTCAACCCATTATTACTCATGTGGCTAAGCCTTTTGTGCCACAACTCGAATGATTCATCTGCATTAGTCACATCCACGACATCGTTAGGAATCAAAGCTTGCAACACATAAATTTGACAATTTCCTGCCGCGTGCCATCATTAGAGACCCTTTAGTGAGTTTCCATAGGCTCTTGTAGAAGGTGTTGCCATAACCTTTATTATTAAGTTTTTTTGCTAGTCTAAGGTTGAACCGGATATCTGAAATGTGTCAAATGTCCCTCAAAGTCAATCTCATGCTGGAGCTAGTAGTCAAACACACGTCGCCATGTCCCATGATCCGTGACAAGCCTTTGTTGGTCATCTTTAATACTTCAAAATCGCCGAGTGTATTAGACATGAAGAACTCTCTTCACGATGTTACATAGAGTGATGCACCACTATTAATCACCCAACTTGTCTCATGGTTGGTGACATTGGCAACCACTTCCTTGCACAAAACTAGAAGATTGGATTTAGTCAAAATAGAAGCCCCTTCTTCATCTCGAGTCTTCTCAGTTTTCCTTTTGCCATCATCTCCATTTTCTTGTCTGTACTTGTAGTAATACTTCTTGATATGGTTTTTCTTTTTGCAATGATGACAATTGAGGTTTCGATACCCCAATCTTGATTTGCTCCAGCTCTTTTCACCTGTCTTAGGACCTCTCCCTTGTCGCTTTTCCATGAATTCAAGACAAATGCTTTGGAATATGAGGATGTGAAGCCTTGCAATCTGCTCCTCATCTCCTCATATAAGACCATACCTTTGACTATCTCTAAGGTTACTATGCCATTAGGAGAGATGTTAGTAATGGTGATCCAAATGACCTTCCACAAATCCGGCAGAGTGGCCAACAATCATAAACCTAGTAATTCATTATCGAATTTTATACCCATACAATATAATTGATTAATGCTACCTCAAAACTCGTTAAGATAATTGGCTATAGAACCCCCTCTTTGATACTTCACTTGCATCAATTTCATCCAGTGATACAATTTATTATTCTCAGTCTTCAAAGCATGAATTACTTCGAGCTTCTCCCATAGTGCCCCTGCGTGCTTCTCATTTTGGATATAATTGTAAATGTTGCTATTTATGAATTGTCGAATGTATCCGCAAATTTATTCACGTTCAAAAGCTCAATCTTCATTGGATTCAGACTTTGGCTTTTATTTAGTGAACACCAAAAGGTGCAAAGTCGTGATGAACAAAAAGATCATTCATCTTGCTCCTTCGTATATCCAAGTTCGTGTCATTCTAACAAACCATTTTGTTAACACTTTCTATTAATTCAACCAATAATCAACACAAAGGACCTAAAATATTTGATACCACTTGTATAGTATTTCGATGTTTTGGACTTAAGTCAATTGAAGTCCTAACCAAGTCAAGCATTTAATTGTGGAAATAATGATAAAGATGGAATCTGATGGAACTAGAAATTTACAGGCATGCATGAACTAGTGTAATGAAGAGCCTATACATATTGGATTTGCGACAGCTTCTAAAGGCATTTTGGTAAATTTCTGGTAACATTATTTCATGACTTTTGGAATTATAAATTATTAGTTAGGAATTTTGTGAATTTTATTTAAGGTATTTTTTTCGTGATTAGGATTAGAGAATTATTAAAATTAGGATATACTAAAATTTGGCAAATTCTCTAAATATTTTACATCACTTACAAACCAAAAATAACAACTTAATTCACCAATGGCATGCCACACAGCATTTTTCAGCCAAGCCTCACCCCATTTTTAACCTTGTCAATTTCTAATATAAGGGTCCGTTACACCTCAATTGCAGAGGCACCTTTTCATTAGTACGGTCAGCTAACTCTAACAATGAAGAGGAGAGAGAATGTGATGAGAGAGAGAGGGAGGAGAAGAGAAAGTTACTGTGCGCCAATGCCATTGTTGCTGTGCCATGGAGAAGCTAGAACTCAGGCAAGTGATTCTCCATTATTCGGCTGTATCATCTTGCAAAAATCTCTTCCTTCCCCCTAAATAACCATTGAAATGACAGCAGAGTCCCAACCCATGCCTGTAATGGCTTTCACATGTGTAAGGACCGAAAGAAAATTCATGCTTGCTTTTCATGTTCCAATCTTCATGCAAGATTCATATTTTATCTTATTTATATCTGAAACAATGAGTCTACGGATGTGCCTCCATTCCTTATGGTTTTAGTGAGAGGAAGATGATGAACACTACCGGATGAGGAACTAGTTATTGAACTTTTTTGGACCAACCATTTACATTTCATATTAATACATTCATATCAATAAAGTTATCATTTTTATACTATAACATGCGTTGTTTAATTTGTCATTGACAGAACGTGATTTTGATTACCAAAGAGTTGGTAATCAGGGGTCAAAGACGCTATGATGAATACTAAAATTTATTCATCTCACATCTGATTAAAGTGACAAGTGATTTTCGGGAAAATCATTATGTATTATATTAATACGTTACTACCAAAAAAGTTAATGTTTTTACATTATAATATGCACAGTTTAATCTTTTGATGATGAGACATGATTTAGATTGCCCAAAGTGTTAGTAATTAAGTGATGAAGATGCTATGAAGAGCACCAAAATATGTTATCTCCCTCTAGTTGAGGTGACAAGCAATTTTTGAGCTATCCGTTTATATGTTTTATTAATACGTCCATGTTAATAAAGTTACCATTTTTATATCATAACATGTACAGTATAATACCACGTTGTTGAATCTTGGTTTTGATTCCTCAAAGTTGTATAGATTAAGTGATGAAGGTGGGTTGAGAAACACCGAAATCTGCCATTTCATAGTGGCTGTGATTTTAAGCCATGATTGGGCTAATTGTTTATATGGTAAATAAATTCGTTCATAACCATACCTTTGGTGTTCTTACTATATGAAATATATAGTTTAATACTACATTGTCAGAAGTTGAATTCATTACCCAAAGTAGGAGAAATTGAGGGACAGTGATAACGATTACAAAGAATTGCCTCAATTCAGCCCTTTGCTGAAGCCATGAAGATTTTGGGTTAATCATTTAGATGTTAAACTCATGTGTCCTCGTATGTTTAATTGCCATCCTTGCACTATAATATGTGTAGATTAATATTTCATTGAGGAAGTACGATTCTGAGTGAGTAGAATCTTATAAGTTGGCTTGAACTTAGTGTTAGTCTTGAACTTAGTGTTTAGTTTGAACTTAATGCTTAGCTTTGAACTTAGGGGCTAGGAAGCGTTATGTTTTGAACCGTATGGCTTAGGGTGCCATGGTGAGCCAAATGGCAAGATAGGAGTCAAACACTTAGTTTATTTATAAAATTCTTATTATTTATAAAATTCGTATCTTCTTAGTAATCGTTTTTTTGCTTGCTATAAGTAGTATGCGTGACCTTCTTGTTCATACTATAATTAGGTAGATGAAATTATATGAAAATATAAAGATATTAATGAATATAAAACCTGTGGAACTATAGTGTCGTTTATAGTTATCCGATATAAATCTCTTGTTTGGTGGATCGAGGTCCATGTTTCGTGGAAAGATACTGACAATTATGTGACCATTGTATAGTTTGGAATCAAGGGATATTACAGCTAAGGATGTTGGGTTTGACATGTCTAGAAAGCTGCGAATTCTCTAGAGTTGGAGATGTTAGAATTAAAAGCTTGTTCAAACCGCGAGGAAGTACATGGTGGATGATGTCAAGCGCACAATAAGTAATCACGAACAATAAAGACACAATTTTTACGTGGAAAACTCCCTATGAAACAAGGGAGAAAAACCACGGTACACAGAGTCCGAAATTTTCACTAGCAGCAGTTGATCGGTTACACAAACCCTAAATTACAAGAATCAATATCAACTAAATTTGGACAGCCCGTACAAGAAGTATAAAGAATAAGAGTAGAGATAAAACTCGGCAGATGTTCTTCACAGCAGCAAGAATCTCGTACGTGTGATTACCGAAGACTGAAACTTGATTGAAAACCCAAACGGAGGCTCAATTCTTCCTCTTCTTCTTCTTCTCTCTCTTTTTCTTCTCTGGAACGGCGCTCAAATTAATTGAATTAACTTAAAAACGCAAAGTGCGCGTTTTATATAATTGGCGCGCTCGAGTGCCTGTCGAGTGCCTAGTGAGCGGCGGGCTTACTGGAATTCCCGCTCGAGCGCCTAGAGAGTGCACAGCGAGCGGGGAACATACTGGAATTTTGGCTTGAGCGCCCAGCAGGCGCAACTCGATCTTTCTTCATGCGGTGAGGATATTTACCTCCGCCCGCCACATCAAGTGAGTATGGGCCTACACAAGAGTGACCCATAACCCAACAAATTTCTCCTCACGACTGTGTGGGGCCATTCATTGTCATCCCGGCAATTGAACAGCAAGTTTCAAGCTTCCCCTTTTGTAATGCCTTGGTCATCATATCTGATCCATTCTCCTCGGTCCCGATCTTTTCCAGCACCAACGAACCCGTGTCAATAACATTCCGCACACATTGATACCTCACATTAATATGCTTTGATTTGGCGTGAAAAGGCGAGTTCTTGCTAAGATGAGTCGCACTTTGACTATCGCAAAACAACACATACCGTTTCTGCTTGAGATCAAGTTCTTGAATTAATTTCTTCATCCATAGCATCTCCTTGCTTGCCTCCGTAATAATAATGAATTCCACTTCAGTAGTGGAGAGAGCAACACACCTCTGCAATCTCGATTGCCAGGAAACAACTCTTCATGCAAACATGACTAAATATTCCGAAGTAGACTTCTGTGAGTCAACATCACCCGCCATATCTGCATCAGTATATCCAACCAGCACGAACACGTTGATTCCAAAGCACAAGCACTGTTTAGAAGTTCATCAGAGATACTTTAGAATCCATTTTACTGCGGATCAATACTCTTTACCGGGATTTGACAAGAATCGACTGACAACTCCAACAACATAAGCTATATCTGGTCTCGTACGCACCATGGCATACATAAGGTTACCTACAGCTGAAGAATAGGGTATACCTTTCATATGTGCCTTTTTATCTTCAATAGAAGGACATTGACAAGTACTTAGCTTAAAGTGATTGGTCAACGGTGTGCTCACTGATTTTGCCTTTTCCATATTGAAGCATTGAAGCACTTTCTCCACGTAGCTTTTTTGTGATATCCATAGTTTCCTTGATTTGTGGTCGCGAAAAATTCTAATTCCCAGAATTTGCTTCGCCGGTCCCAAATCCTTCATAGCAAAGAACTTCCCAAGCTATCGCTTTAACTCCGTGATCCGAGAAGCATTACGTCAAACAATCAGCATATCATCCACATAGAGTAAAAGAACAACAAAATCATCCTCTGAAAAAGTCTGAACAAAAACACAATGATACGAGGTCGTTTTCTAATAGCCCTGATTTACCATAACAGATTCAAACTTTCTGTACCATTGCCTTGGTGCTTGCTTCAAGCTATACAGACTTTTCTTGAGATGACACACTAAGTTCTCCTTACCCTTGACAAGAAATCCCTCCGGTTGCTCCATATAAATTTCTTCTTCAAGGTCACCGTGAAGAAACGTTGTCCGCACATCCATCTGTTCTACCTCCAGGTCAAGAACAGCAGCCAACCCGAGCACCACTCGAATGGAAGGCATCTTTACCACTGGTGCAAAGATCTCATCGAAGTCAATACCCTTTCGTTGATTGAAGCCCTTTACAACCAGCCTCGCTTTGTACCTCGGTTGTGAGCTATTTTCATCTGTTTTTAACCTGAAGACCCACTTGTTCTTCAATGCTCTTCTTCCCTTTGGCAGCCTTGTCAACTCAAATGTGTGATTTTCATGCAGTGATGCCATATCTTCTTACATAGTTTCCATCCACTCCGCCTTATATTCATCCTCCATTGCTTCCTCGAAGCATTCGGGCTCTCCTCCGTTTATGAGTAACACATACTCCTCGGCTGACAAACGAGTAGGGGGTCTTCGATCTCTTGTGGATCGTCGGAGTGGAACAGTCTCGATAGGCTCTGCAATATCAGGAGGAATAGCCTCATCCTCATCACTATCGGGCACTGCAGTCTCGTGATCTTCTTCATCTTCAGCATTGCCTTGACTTTCATTCTGCTGATGAACAGGTGTCGACAGAAGATCTGAATCACATGCCCGGCTGTCATCATTCTTAGAGACAAACTCTGAACCTTTGCCGATATGCTCTATAGTCTCATTCTCAACAAACACGACAACCATAGATCGAACCAGCTTCTTCTCAATTAAGTCATATAGTCGATACCCAAACTCATCTTCCCCGTAACCGAGGAATATATACTGTCTGGTCTTTGACTCCAACTTGGTCCTTTCATCTTTGGGAACGTGAACAAAGACCTTACATCCAAATACCCGCAAATGATCGTAGGATACATCTTTTCCGATCTATATCTTTTCAGGCACTTCACCTTTCAATGTACCGTGTGGTGACAAGTTGACGACATGAGCCACGGCCCTCAAGGCTTCCCCCCAAAACGAGCCAGGGAGCTTCGCCTCCGAAAGCACACATCGGACCCTCTCCATCAAAGTCTCGTTTATCCGTTCGGCTATCCCATTCAGTTGCGGTGTCTTCTGATGGCGAATTCCATGAGAACGACAATACTCATCAAACGCTCCGATGTACTCCCCACCATTATCACTTCGGATACATTTCAGTTTCTTTCCCGTTTGCCTCTCAACTAAGGCGTGAAAATGCTTGAAGAACATAAAAGCTTGATCCTTCGATTTCAGCGGATACACCCACAATTTTTGAGAACAATCATCAATGAATGTGATGAAGTAAAGTGCTCCTCCGAGAGTCTTCACCTTGAATGGGCTATATATATCGGTGTGGACCAATTCAAGGAGATCAGTCTTCCTTGTAGATGAATTGCCATTGAATGAGATCCGTCGTTGCTTTCCAGCTATGCAATGAGAACAAGTCTTCAGTTGAGCTGTTTTTACACCCCGAAGATAATTTTTCTTCAGTTCAGGCCCTTCTCACCCATGTGACTCAACCGACAGTGCCACAAATCTGAAAGATCCTCATCTCTAGCAATATGCACATCTCCCGCTGTAATCAAGGCTTGCATTACATACAAATTGGAAACTTTTCTGGCCCGAGCCACAACTAGAAACCCTCTAGTCAGCTTTTATGCTCCTACGCAGAACGTGCTACAAAAGCCCTCATCATCAAGCTTGCCAGCCGAGATAAGATTCAGTCGAACATCCGGGACATGTCTAACATCCCTCAACAGCAACTTGGTTCCATTATTTATGGTGAGACACACATCACCATAGTCAGCAATACGGGACATAGCTTCATTACCCATTTTCAACACTCCAAAATTGCCAAGAGTGTATGATGTAAAGAACTCTTTCCGTGACGTGACATGAATTGAAGCACCACTGTCCACCACCCAACTTGTCTCAAAATCAGCCAGATTTACCACCTCATCCTCCTGGCACTCCAGCCAAATATCACTCCTGGTAATAACAGTAGCTCTTTCTTCCTCTCGAATCTTGTCAGCCTTTTTTTCATTACCTTCAGCATTCTCACGTTTTCATTTGTAACAGTGTTTCTTGATGTGGCCCTTTTTGCCACAGTGATGACACTTCATGTTTTGGTATCTGGACCGTGACTTACTGTGTCCTTTTTCTCCTGATTTTTGGCGGCGACCTCTACTTCTTCCCCTGGATTCAGTCACCAACACCTCCGAATGAGAAGACGATGAGGTCCCTTGTGACCGTCTTGACTCGTTCATGAGCAAAGAAGCAATAACCTCATCCAACCTTAAAGTATTCTTGCCGAACAGTAAGGTTGTGATGATATGATCATAGGTGGCCGGTAGAGAAGCTGGCAGAACCAACGCCTTATCCTCCTCCTTGATTTTTTCGTCAAGAGCATACATCTGCGTCAATATCCGGTTAAATTTGTCCAAGTGTTTCTCAAAACTCCCTCCTTCTGATAACCGTAAGCCATAAAACTGCTTCTTTACGTGCAGTCTGGTTGTTAGAGATTTGGACTTATAACGGTTCTCCAACTTCTCCCAGACCTCCGCCGGATCAATTAGACCAAGAACTTCTTGGATAGTGTTGTCCGCCAGGCACAGCTTAATAGTACAGTTTGCAAGATCTCTCTTGTCTTGCCATTCGTCGTAGGTCATTTTTTCAGGCTTATCGTCCTTATTCTTCAACGCCTTCACGGTCCCTTCTCTCGTCAGAATGTTCTTCACTCTCTCTTGCCAGATAATGAAGTTGTCTTACCCGTTGAACTGCTCAATGCCAAACGGTAGATTCTTTAACGACGAGGATGCTATCGATTCAAACAAGTCACAATACCCAACACGAACCAATATTTCTGATATCACTTGTTAGAATTAAAAGCTTATTCAAACCGCGAGGAAATACGTGGTGGATGATGTCAAGCACACAATAAGCAATCACGAATAATAAAGATACAATTTTTACGTGGAAAACTCCCTATGAAACGAGGGAGAAAAACCACGGGACATAGAGTCCGAAATTTTCACTAGTAGCAGTTGATCGGTTGCACAAACCCCAAATCACAAGAATCAATATCAACTAAATTTGGACAGCCCGTACAAAAAGTATAAAGAATAAGAGTAGAGATAAAACCCGGCAGATGTTCTTCACAGCAGCAAGAATCTCGTACGTGTGATTACCGAAGACTGGAACTTGATTGAAAACCCAAACGGAGGTTCAATTCTTCCTCTTCTTCTTCTTCTCTCTCTTTTCTCTCTTTTTCTTCTCTGGAACGGCGCTCAAATTAATTGAATTAACCTAAAAACACAAAGTGCGCGTTTTATATAATTGGCACGCGCTTGAGCGCCTGTCGAGCGCGCGGCGGGCGCAGGCCCGCGCTCGAGTGCTTATCGAGCGCCCAGCGAGCGCCTATCGAGCGCCCAGCGAGCGGCGGGCTTACTAGAATTCCCGCTCGAGCGCCTAGAGAGCACACAGCGACCGGGGAGCATACTGAAATTTTCGCTCGAGCCCCATTTAGGTGCACAGCGAGCGGGGAACATACTGGAATTTCGGCTCGAGCGCCTAGTAGGCGCAACTCGATCTTTCTTCATGCGATGAGGATATTTACCTCCACCCGCCACATCAAGTGGGTATGGGCCTACACAGGAGTGACCCATAACCCAACAGGAGATTCCTTTAGACTAGTACTTATATTGAGAGTTGGGATTCTCATATAGGATTTGGTCAAGACGGTTGCACACCCACAGTGGCGAGGTCTTAGGAGACCATAGATTTGAACACATGTCCAATTTGTAAGTGTCGGTTACCTCGTGGTATTTGCCTTGCCGTTGAGGACATTAACACGTGACCTTTGGTTCATAATGACATAATAACATCTAAGGAGACAATTTTGATATCTTATATGTTGAGACTTCTGTTAAAATAGGTTTGATAGAACTTATATTATTATTGAGATTCGGATTCATTGAAATCTCTATTGTATTCATAGGTTTGGGTTTGGTCAACCCATCGATTTAGCACTCTTCGTATATGCTCTCGAGTCGTAATAACAGTGGGTTATAAAGTCTCGGATATAGTTTATTATTGAATTTATATTGTTGATATTACTTTTGCTTATATTGATAGTTTTTATCCGAGATGATTATTGATTATTATATAATGTTGATTATTATCACCTGTTGGGCATTTAACTTACTCTTATATTTTGTTGGTTTCAAATTAGAATAATATCATAGTGCTAGTTAGAGTTCATGCATTTGTTGTTAAGCTACTAGGTAGAGATGATCTTTGAGTCTAGTAGTTTTTATGATTGAGAGGAGAGCTTTTATTTACTTTAATAGATAGTAGTTTGGACGTTTATCTCTAGGGCTCGGTCCCTTAGAGTTTTGGATGTATCTGGACATTTTATTCTCTCAACGTATATGAGGAATTAGGACTCGGACATTTGTTGTTGATTGACTGAGCCTCAAGTTTTATTACCATGTGAGATGAATTGACGATAAAATACAACATGCTATCTTTTGACTGAGGATGGCTGATGCACGAGAATCCAATATTATGGGGTCCGAGGGAGGATAAAACGTATAAAACATTGCATTCACATTGTAGTTTGGCCATTTCCTTTATCTGAACAATTAAACTCTACGTCAGGATCCAGCAACTTCAATTCCTCGTGACAATGCATTGTAAATCGTACGTTGACACCATATCAATCCGAAAATATAAGCACTAAAAGAAAATGACAATGATCGGTGACCGAAATTACAGTCCCGCCTAAAATTTCCGTCATTTCCTCGACGATCAAACGCCACATTAACAAACCCCGTGCAGAACAAGTCAAAACCAAAACACCATATTGTATAATCCAGAATATCTAAAAAAGAAGAAGAAGAAGAAGAAGAATTTCAATTGCAGTAGAACTGACAGCAAAGCGGAAATTTAAGAGTAAATAATTTTACCGTTGAGAGAGCTCTTACGATCGAAGAATTAGCAGAGACTGAGAATCCAAATTTTCCTCCACCATGGACAGATAACAATTTACAAGGCTTTAGTCCATTAAACCTCTGAATCTGAATCTTCGGGTCATTGAAAACGGTGGTATTCGCAGCTCCAATCGAGGTTGTCATATCAGACAACAAAAACGAACAAACCAAAACTCAAATCTTCGAGGTAGACAAAAAACACCAGAGAGATCAAAAGCCCTACCGAAAAAGAACACTAGGGCTTACTGAAAGAGAGTGCCAGAGCAACGCTGAGTAGACATTTAAGAGAGAGAGAGAGAGATGGCATGAGATTGCCTCTTGGGCGATGATAAAGAGCTCGGAGAGTTCTCAAGTGCCCCGCCACAGGATACGTAAACGTTGGATTGGACCGAAATAATTGGTTTGATTAATATAAAACATTAAAAAAAAAACCTACTAATACATAATGTATGAAAATTTCTATTTTTTTCTAATTAAAATAATCTGCATTTAGAGTTTGTAGCGTTTCCAATTTTAGTAATAAAAATGGAAAACCACTGGATCGATCATATGGCATCTTTCGCCCGCCTATTTTTCTTGTTCTTCCTCCTAGTTTTTAAAGCCTTCTAGTCTCTATCATTATTATTACATAAGTCTTCTTTAATGCTTCCTCTATACTTTTTCCTGCCACTATATCTATCCA
>JAODPA010105638.1:0-20423 GCA_025585075.1 Nepenthes mirabilis
CTAATATTTTAGGCGATAATAAACTTTTACATGGATAAAAAATTTAACTATTTATATGGAAAATTACATCACAAATACAATAGAAATATACATATAGCCAAGACATATTTAGAGACTATAGAAAGCTGTATTTGACATGTATACATGCACATCTATACGTATACGTATACGTACAATTTTGATTTGATTTGGTTTATGTTTTTAAACCGCGATCAAACTGCACAGATATTAACCAGTCATTTTCGTTTCGAGTTGGCTTGATTTGAACAATTTAAAGGTTTGAAAATTTTTTGTTCACCCCTACCACCAGCCTCAAACCACTGCATGCCACACCAGGTAAGACCGACAAATGAAAGCCAATCAAAGCTGGTCAAATAAGATCCCAACTGCATTTTCTGCAATATAAACCAATCTCAGGACACCTACATCTTGTTTCCTTCCACCAAAAACCAGTAGACTTATTATCAGTGGATTGAAATTTGGCTAAGATTGATTCATTCTCGACTCGGAGACTCGGAAGTCGGATAGACACAATCTTCATCCATATATTCAAGCAAAATATTCACAAGGGTCCTAGAGATTTGGGTCAGATTGGCTATGTTTGGGGGGAGGGGGCATATACAGGTCAGTGATACTCACTCGGACAAATATGAACTGCCACCGACGTGCTAACCAGATGGCGGATGATCAATGACACTGTCCTGAGGCTTCCTTTCACTTCCTGGCAAAATTTTTGACTTTTTCGTGCTATCCATGTGTGAAATCTGGAGAACCCGCAAGATTAGAGCCTCAAAAAGATATAATGGGACGTTCAAATAGATCAAGATAAGCACGGGTGAATACGGCAAAAAGCACCAGATGCCGGAAAATTTGTATGGCGCATATGGTAGGCATGCATGAGTACATGAGATCTGCTTAGGGCTTGAAGTAATGGCAATAGCAAGAATAAACGAACCAACTCAATATACAATTATCCACCGGGAGCACAAAATCTCTGGCAGCAGCTGCGATACCAGCTTTTATACATATTAGTAGGATCAAAGGGCTGTTATTTGATTCCTTAGGTTATATTATTTGCAAACAATACCGTTGTGATAGATGAAAATAGAGCTAAGTGTTGAAACAAAGTTAATTGGATTGGCAGAGGCTCTGGAGTCAGGAGATCTTAAGATTAATAGTGATGAAAACAAATCATGAAGACAATAATGAACACATCAAAATTGAAAACCATGATATTCTTAAAAACAATGGAATTCGTTACCTTGGATGTATCATTCATGAAAATGGAGAAATTGGTGATGAAGTGCTACATAGGAATAATGAAGGTTGGTGTTCTACATCTATGATCAAAATGTACCTCTAAATTTGAATGAAAAAATCTTGTAAGACAATTGTTAGACTAGCTATGCTTTTGGATTGGAATGTTGAGCAATTAAACAAGAAAAGAACTCATACAGCTCCCAATCCCAAGCATACGTATTGATTGTCTTATGGAATTTGGAATGAAGCTAGATGATACGAATGGCAAGTAATCATGCACGAACCTCAACCAGCTTAATGGATGAATATTGAAAGGGAAAAAAAATAAGAAAATTCCATAATCTTGTTGCAGCAGTCTTTTCATCGGGATCATATTACTGGAGCCCGAAAGATGATAAAATAGGTTGACAATGGTTAGTTGCTTATGTGTAACCTATATATTAGAGAAAGGGCATCCTTAGGTTCTGGATGCAGTTGTGCTGTGGCAACTGAAATGCAACAACACCTATGCGGTTTCTGTGATGCAATGTTCCATTGAACATTGCATGCATTTGAGGCCAACAGCTGTTGCTCTTCCATGGCAACCATCCAGGCTATATAGACCGGATGGAGAAAAACCACTGCTAGGCATAAATGAAAATAATGACCGATATATATTGGTGTTGAGCCCCTCTAATATCGATATTTCTGATAACGTTACAATATCGTGATATGTTATCATATCGGTTGATATTTAAAATATTAGCTAATATATCGGATATTTGGCCGATATATTGACTGATATTTCCTTATCAACTTATGATTTTTAGAAATTTTTATTTTTTCGATATATCTAATATATTTGATATCGATATGGCTACAACTGATATCAATATTTTCATCCATGTTGCTACGGCATTGTTTAGATTCGACCAAAACACGCACAACCAAACATAGCAGAACCAAATCCGAACCCCCCATCAAACGCTAACTACCAAACTTATAAGTACAAGGAACACAATAATGTATAATATTTTTAACGTAAAAAAATCCTTTTCAACTAAAGAAAAAATTATATAATAACATTTAAATAAATCCACTATAATAATAGTATCAGTTACAAATAATCCCCTCTGAAATTCCTTTATCACAATCCCGAATGAAAAATGATTAATTATAATCCCCTAAACACATCCAACTATTCACAAGAGAAAGTACAATGAGAAATAAGAATAACTAAATGAAATACGTCCTAGAAAACTACTTTAGATCAATGTATTTGACCTAAGCGAAGAACGAAACTCAAATCGGACCTCAACCGGACGCCGAACCTCTTTTTCTTCTCTATTTTTCTCTTCTTTCTCTATGCGGCACTCCTTGTGTGAAAAAATGATTTCGGATTATCCTAAAATTACATTAAGCGCGACTTTATATCAAAAACAACGCTCAAGCACCCTCTTGGGTGCACCATGAGCAATCCCATTTTGGAATCGGTGCTCATGTGTACAACAGGCGCCTGTCGTGCGCCTCTGCTGATCCTCAACTGATACTTGGTCAATCATTGCATAAATATCATGGGACCCTTCAGCATCATTTGTTGCTTGGTTGACCCTCAACCGGTTTTTGGTCAACCATCACACGAATATCGCGCGGCCTTTCGATAACTATCCATTTGTTATGACACCCACAAGAGGTGACAAAAATCCTACAAACTTTTCCTCACGGCCTTATGGGGGACCCTTCACCTTTATCAGTGACCGTCATCTCTTACCCTTTGGCAACCTCCCTTCTAATGGGATCCTGGCATTGGCTTGCTCAAACTTGAATGATACCCTCTTCCATTCTATCGAACTTGAAATATTCTCACTCCCCTTCGGCTTCTCCTTTGCAGTAGAATTACTCTTGCACTCCTCCTCGGCCTCCTCTTCCTACCATCTTGATCAATACTCCTGTTGGTCACCTTGGCATTATCTTTGATGAGTGAAGTCTTCATCAAGTGACAACTTAATTGCTTACTTCCCCTTACCACGATCTAGGCACCTTTAATAAGTTTCTACGGGCCTTTTCTGAACGCCGTGCAAAAATCCTATTCATTAAACTTTCTGGTTGAAATCACATTCAACCTTAAATTCAAGACATATCGCATGCCCTTTAACACGAGTTTCGTCCTGCTACTTGTCCGCAAGTAAACATCCCGGATACCAACAACCCTCGACAAACTATTATTACCCATCTTTAATAACTTGCAGTCTCCGAGCATATAGTTGGTGAAGAGGGACTTCCAGGATGTCACATGGTGTGAGGAACAACTATCCATCACTCAATTTGTCTCATGGCTCGGAGAGCTTTGTGTCTTCCCCACATGGATAGCTAGGTCACGGTAGGAGGCAATAGAAACTTGATCATTTTCGTTGTGGTCCTTCATCTCTTGATGCTCGCCTTCGCCCTCCTGCTTCCTCTTGAAATAATCCTGCTTCATGCTACCCTTTTTGTCACAATAGAAGCTCTCTATATCTTAAAACTTGGACCGACCATTGCTCATCTCCGATTTGCCACCTTGGTCCCTCGATCTCTTATGTCTCCGACTGCTAGTGTATATACCAAGAGTCTCGACTCCCTTAAAACCTCAACGCTTCTTTTTCGCCTTGACTCATTCATAAACAAAGAAACGATAACTTCATCGCAGTTGAGCGTGACTTTTTCAAACAATAGCATCGTGATAATATGGTTATACAAGTCCGATAAAGAAGCTAACAACACCAACGTCTTGTCTTCCTCCTTAATTTTCTCATCAAGTGCTGACATTTACGTCAGAATCCAGTTAAACTCATCTAAGTGCTTATCAAAGCTTTCCTATTTTGACAAACGAAGGCCATATAACTTTTTTTTCACATACAACCTCGTTGCTAAGAACTTAGACTTATACCGACTTTCAAATTTCATTCAAATTTTCGCTAGATCTGACAAGCTGATGACTTTTTGAAGAGTGTTATCAACGAGATATAACTTGATCGTGCAATTAGCAAGATCCTTAATTTCTTACCACTCCTCATCCTTCATCTTCTTTGTTTATTCTCCTTACTCCAATGTGCTTTTCTTATTCCTTCCTGGAGCAAAATATTCTTCACTCTTTCTTATCAAAGAATGAAATTATTTTGTCCATTAAATTGTTCAACGCAGAATTGCAAGCTTCTTGACGTCAACACCATCAAATAGTAGTTTTATAACCATTATCTGGTACCGCTTGTTGGGGTTTGACCAAAACATGCACAACCCAATCCAGCGAAACAGAACCTGAACCTCCCATTAAATGTCAACCACAAAACTTGTGAGTATAAAGAATACAATAATATACAATATTTTTAACGTAAAAAACCCTTTCAACCAAGGAAGAAACCCCGGGATAAATTTCAACCAAATCCACTATAATAATAATATCGGTTACAAATAACCCAATCCGAAATCCCTTCACTATGATCCCGAGTAAAGAATGATTGATTACAATCCCCTCAATACACCCAATAACTCACAAAAGAAAATATAATGAAAAATAATAGCAACCAAATGAAATACTTTCTAGAAAACCACTCTAGAATAATGTCCTCGATTTTGGTGAAGAACGAAACTCAAATTAAATCTCAATCGAATGTCGAACCTCTTCCTCTTCTCTGTCTCTCTGCGGCACTCTTTGTGCAAGAAAATGATTTCGGATTATCCTAAAATCTTGTTAGGCGTGACTTTATATTAAAAGCAACGCTCGAGCACCCATTGGGCACGCATCAAGCGTGCGCCTACTGAAATTGGCGCACGAGCGCCCTCTCGAGTGTGCTTTGAGTGGCCCTATTCTGGAATTAGCGCTCATGCGTACAACAGGCACCTGTCGTGCGCCATTCTGTTGACCTTAGACCGATTTTTGGCTGACTCTCGGACGAACATCGCGCGACCCTTTAGCATCGTTTGCCACTTGGTTGACCATCAAGTGACCTTCGGTTGATCCTCACACGAATATCGTGCGACCTTCTGATGACTATTCATTTATTATGACACTTACAAGGGAGTGACCAAAACCAAACAGGCATGTCCCAAAAAAAAGGTGAGATGTTTTTTGATGGCCACTTGGATAGTTTACTTCTCCCCATACACAACTTCACTTTTGTTTAGTGTGGGGTATGGTGGAGCAAGCAACCAGCCAAACAAGGAATTCAACTACTTATCCACGGGCATTCAATTCTTGAGTAAAGCACAATGAATTATGCAGCTCAGGTGAGATTCCATACAGTATTAGCACAATGCAACCCATTTGTCAGCCCCTTAAATCTGGCAGTCTAATAGCAATAAGGAACATATTTTAATAGCCCCAACAAGAATATTAAACATTGCATGCACTTACAATGTAGGACTTCCACTCCATTTTGGCATTGCCGTCTTGGACATCTGCAGGCTGAGAATGGCAGCGGATTTGGCAGAATATATGAATGAGAACAACAGCATCAAGAGCAGCATATTCTATCTGCAAATTAGCAATTCATATGCATATCAAAACATAAGCAAATCAATTAAAGTTTTTTCTTAGGCAAATTACTTACGGGTATTCTTTCTTGCCCTAACAAGAGGCAGATGACATAATGGAACGATACAGATCAAGAATTGTAACTTACTTGATTCTTTGTCAAGGGCCGCTGCTCCCAGTTGCTGTTCCGTCTTGTCTTGTTTAAACCGGCTCCCAATATTTTCTGTGTCAGATAAGGCCAAGAAAATGACTTATTACAGGTAATCCACTTCAATGGAGCAAACAACAGAGTATAGCTAACAAACAGGTGGCAGTGTGGGAATGTGCAAGTGAGATCACAACCTTAGCAAGCCCAGACAATCCACCCTGAGTTTCTTTGAACACATTTTGGATATCCAACAGCATTTCATAATGCTTAAAGCACTTAAGCTCATCATAAGACTGAGCCAACTGTTGTATATCACATTGAAAATTGTAGCCTGCCGAAAGCAAAAAAGCAACAGATTAAAATGGCTTCACTTAAGCATCATAATAAATAACGAAATAAATTAAGTAAATTGAATTCCAATTTAATCTAGAGCTCATTTTGAACGTTGAAGAGTGATCAGAAGAATCTCCACAGCACTTATGTTTCCTATCCATTGCTTTTTTCTTAAGGGTTTGCTTAGGTCTATGACAGTCTAAAGAAGAGGAAATTAATGAGAACAAATAAAATGAAAGGAAAATTACTTTTTTCAAATATAAACATTTTAATACATATATTTATCATATTTTTTATTTATGATTTTCATGCAATCCAAACATAAATAAATAGTTTTCTTTAATTTTCTTTTTCTTTCTCTTTCCTTCAAACTTACATAGATCTAAACAAACCCTAAGTCTACTAGCCCAAAGAGGATGCAAGAAAAAAAAGGGCCTGTATTAAACATTATATTCTGGGGATCAAAGAGGGAATAATGCCCATGAAGTACCTTGGAGCTCCCCTATTATCCTCCAGTCTGAAAACTACCGATACCAACTACTCTTGGAGAAGATCCTTATAGAATCCAATCATGGACTGCAAGATTTCTATTTTATGTAGGGACACTATAGTTATAATCTGTTCTATTTAGCATGCAGGTATACTGGACCTCCATCATGAGAAAAGAAGCCATTTGTAAGACTCCTTGGGCAATCCAAGAAAGATTCCCTTTGGACGGGATAGATGCATGCGTGCCATCTAACCATGATTGAGGTTTGACTTGTCCACAATAAAAGCAATGATTCCTGGGGAGGAACTTCCTGAGTATCAAGAAGAGTGCAAGAATGCTATAGCACAACAACAGAACAAGAAATTGGATTTCAATCAGAGTGGCATGTGATTTAGTAAGACCTAGAGCCCCAGAAACTCTATGGCAGAAGCCTGTTTGGCACAGGACTGTTATCCACAAGCATGGCTCCTTCTATGAGGATACTTGAAGGGAAATCACCAAAGAGATTATCGCTGTAGTGAAGTAAGTTTGTTGATCCACTAGCAGATTTTGCAACCAAGTGAATGAATTAATGCATCATTTGTTAATGAAATATCCATACTCAAAATGAAGTCTACAACCGTTATAGCTGTGGTTAGTGAGTACCACAGTGCAAATCCTAGCAGACGGAGATACAATCGTCACTTCCTACTTAGACAGCACTCGTGAGGAGGACACATAAAAGCATAGCACTGTTTGCTGCCACAGTTAACATATGGAAGGAGCATAATAGCAGAGTTCCGAGAGAAAAACCTACAACCTGCTCAACTAATTCAAATTATTCAACTTGATATCGCCTACAAGAACATCCATATAAGTTGACTTTTAGGAGCCAATCTCAGAACAAATGAAAATTGCAGAAATAAGGCAAATCTATCCAATTCCGATTGCTGTGGGAAGAGGACAAACAAAAACATAGCACTGTTTGCAGCCACAGTTAACAACATATGGAAGGAGCATGATAGCAGAGTTTTAAGAGAGAAACCTACTACCTGCTCAACTAATTCAGATTATTCAACTCGATGCTACCTACAAGAACATCCATGTAAGTTGACTTTGTATAGTAGGTTTTCCTTTTGGTTTTGATGATAGCTTGCTTTTCCTTCAAGCCATTTGTTAGCCAGTTCTATTCTTGGGCATGCTCAAGGTGGTTGTAAGTTCTTAATTTTCAACCTCATTGAAGAGGTAATTTCAAAAACTATTGATAAACTAAAATAATGTTAACATCATCAGAGTCTCCAATAATTAGGATTATTGTGAGTATAACACAAGGAGGGCCGTTTACCATTGTGAGTAAAAAACAAAGGCGGAAAGGGCATTCCTTTCGTGAAAATACAGGCCTGATAGTCAACAGCACACATTCACTGAAGAATGGAAATTTAAGACTAATAGCAAGCGCTTTCACATACCAAGTTTCAGGATCCTAGGAGAGTGCAGAATGCGGGTTAAGCAGCTGTCTAAAACTTCAGAAATTTCATTGTACAACTTAATCAAGTCAAAGATGAAAGCCATCTTCTCTGTAGCTATTTGCATGATAGACACCTGTAATGTCAGGAAAAACAATGCTTTTATTTTTCAGAGCAAATTTCTAAGATCCATAGAGGAAAATTTCATGAAGCATAAGGAGGTACTTGCGGCTTCAAATTATGGGTCCAAATTTAGCACAACAAAAAAAGAGTGAGAAATTTGCCAAATCTAGATACTACAAGAACAGCAACTATAGTAGCACAGTGACCTATGTTTAGAGACATGCATGACCCATCTATAGGTGATATACAGTAAGATGCAGTTTGAGGTACCTAATCCATAAAGCTACATATTAAAATTCTGTTCCATTGACAATTCTATAATAGCAAAGAGAAAAGGTGTCCTGTACTCTTCCATTGAACATTGACCAACCCATGATAGCTACAACTTATAGATAATGCAAGGTAATTTCGGTTCCAGTATAACAAAGTTTCAAATCATTGACCCTAGCACAGAAACTTCCAAGAGAATCAAGATTGATATTTTACCAGGACAAATATGGAAGATCACTAGATGTTACCTTGTTAGGCTTGCTGCCTTTGACATAATTAGGCTTCCACTCACAATCTATGCCAACTACTTTACATCCTTCAATATAATGTGTTGCATTCTGCAAGCCATCAACTTCATCAACCCAAATGATATCATCCACAAACAATTCATGGAGATGCAAGTAGCGACTCTGTAGAGAACCAAGTTCAGGTTCTGTTTCCAAAAAGAAAGGAATCTTCGTGAGTACCTGTAATTGTATAAACTAATAACTGGACTATAATACAGACATGAGCACACCTTCAAGTTATATGTAAGAGCAAAGGCAAATATGTCCATAAAACTCACAATACTACAATACCACAAGATGCTTTGACGACCTCAAATCATATTAGCTACCCAATTATTTGACAACAATTGAAGCCTTTCAAGTATATTCTAGAGAAATCATGAACAGATGTATTTGAAGTAACTGTTGTCAGGATGCTGTCAAGGGCAGCTCAAGGATTTTCAGGGAGCTGAGAGAGAAATTATAGATGTGGGTATCCCAATAATTTGCATCTCGCGTAGTGGTGCTCAGTTATTACTTATTAGAGTTCGCTTGCACCAGTTCAAACTACTCATGAATTGTAAGGAATTTAGGATCCTTCTTTTACTCTGAATGGGAATTTCTACATGTTCTAGTTGATTTAGGATACCTAATCTATTTTTCCCATCAGTCTTAGTTCTATTATAAAACATTGGTGATATTTTATATCAGTTAAACACTTGCAGACTATTTGTAGTGAGATTTTCTCCCCTTTAAAAGAAGTAAAGATAGACCAAAGAAAAGTTTCACGGAGACCACACAACATGTTTGGAAATTGAAAAGGAAATATTCCACAGCATAGCTGAATGGAGGTGAATAATCGATGTTACCAACCATCCTTTTTAGGAAAATGCCTAGTTTGATTTGGTTTGGTTTCTGCATTAGATTGTAAGGCTTATGCTTATCTCTTTCATCTCCTTCGTCTAATCTGCTGGTACCCTAATTTATTGTTCATGGGTATTGTTGACAACCCAAAATGCATTGCCAACCTCTTCTTTACACATTGAAACCCCAACCTAAACCTTTATATACCAGCTTAAAGTGGCAGTTCAGCCTTCAGCCTAAATTTCACGAACTTCCAGGTAATTTCATCTCAAGATCTTTTATCTTAAGCTTACCAATTTCATGCCTTCCAGTCTTCACAAAATTGTTGGAAATAGCCAGCAGTCAGACACTTGACACTATATATGACAGTCACACCTGATTCCAGGTGACACAGGCCTTATTTACATCTTGGGTTGCATTGTATCAGTTAGGGTGATGCTGGACAGCCTTTGGTTGGGGATTCTAGGTTATTTACGGATCTGAGATTGAGTTTCGTTGCTGTAGAAGAGAGGAGAAGGAAAAAGGACAGATTTTCAAGGAATCACTCCTGGAATCCCATAGGCTTAACAGCTAGTGTTGAGGGGAATAACCTCTGATATTTCTGTATTGAGAATAAACCACGTTACAACCCCTTTTAATAGGAGCTTCTCTCCTTGCATCCCATGAAATTAAATTCAAGAACTAAGTGGACTTCTGAACAACCTAAAAAGGATTCAAAAATTGTATATTAACAAATATATAAAAATTCCTCAGACTCCAAAACTCATGAAGACCAAAGAAAAACATTTCAACGGCTTAATAATATAAAATAAACTCTAGGCAAGATCCCAAGTAGGCTCCACACGGTCTTGCACATCCAAAATCAAGGCCAGGGCATTAGAAGCAGCTTTGAATTGTCTCTTATGTTTCAGCGGCTGTTGACAACCTCCATCATATGGCCACCAGATAGATGAGTGCAAGATGATATCAAAGAATAAGAACAGAGTTTCAGAAGAGACAGCAACCGATGCTAAAAGAGGGGTAAGCGTGGGAGCAGTTATGGAAGAGGAAGCTTCAAAGAAGAGCAGTTAATTAGCCAACAAAAGAACACATCTTGGTCACAGAGTTCAGCAATTAAACGAAGCAACTTTTCCAATGTTTGAACACTTACTGAGTAAGCAGCAAAAGACTTCTCTTACATTCGAGCACTTACAAACAAGTCACGCAGGGGCTGGAACTGTTGGAGTCAGACAGAGCAGTTGGTGTTCAAGCTCACTGGAGTAACTTTTTTCTTTCCAGAGCAAGGGAATAGATAACCAAGGAAAGAAAAGTATAGAATTTTCCCTTTAGATACTTGCTATGGGCAAAGCACAGAATTAAAAAAGAAGAAGAAATGATACAGAAACATGCTGCAGGAACTGTTCCTTTATACTAGATGTTGCTTTTTGTGCCAAACTAGCAAATGTGAAGACTCCAATCATAAAATGACACAAACTAAGGAAAACTTTTTGGCTGAAGGGCCCTCAGCATATTTATGGAGACCAGCAATTTGACAAACAAGCTAAGTCCATCATACAACATCTATCAACCATTCAAATATGGATCTCCTTGAAAGTGGAGGGGAATAGTTTTTTTATGGCAACCATTCCAGAGGAAGTTCCAAAAGATAAATGCACAGAGCATATCTCGTAATTTACTATCTGATGATTGTCGGCCCAGAGTTTAACAACCACCTGCAACCTGAGCTCAATATAAAATTCCATGGTTGATTTATCTACATGAAATCGTGATATCTCATTATAAAAAACCCAAATAAGTTAGCGTAGTTGGTAACCACAATTTGAGGCGCTGTGTTTGAATCCGTGGTCACGAGTTCGATTCCTGCTGCTATGTATTCAAGCTTAACTGGTTCATGGTTTTTGCGGGTAAGGTCATGCGCCAGAGTTTAACCCAAGCCCATGAAGAGGGGGCAAATATTCTTTGTTACCAAAAAAAAAAAAAAAAAATCTCCTGAAGGGCAGAAAAAAGTTTTTTTTTTTTTTTTTTTTGAGATTTCAAAAGAGTGCAAATTTAGATGTTTGTACATGACTACAGCATAAATATGCAAATTATATGTTATCTTACAAGTTACAACACAAAATAAGTTTAAAAATTGTGAAGGAACCAAACCATAATCAACCAATATGCCTTGGTTAAAAGCTAACACCTTTTCTCACCTTTGGCTTTCAAAAAACCTTCAAGCGAGTACCGATCACAAAGTTCATCAACCTTTTCAGAGTAGCCAGCTTCCATTGCCAAATATACCTACATCAAAAAAGCAGGTGTCAAAACTTTGTGTTTCAAAATCTAAGAAATTCAAACAAGAAAAAAAATAGAAAACAATAAAGAAAAGCAAGAGGTTAAGCTTTTTTCCTGTCTTTTTGGTGACTGAACAACAATCATAAAATACACAAAATTCCCTTCAACAATCAAAATAACTTCAGCTTTTCCCCAGTGAACGAAATATCCATATAATTGGGTGATTAAAAATGTATCAAACAATGTACAATGTATAGAAAAGTTCTTTCAGCTAGGCCCCTGAGGAAATCTCTGCAGTATAAGTGCTACATAAACTATGAATTCGAATTTAAGTAACAAAACTGCACAAGATTTCCAAAGAATGGCTTGCTACAGCTTCTTAACTTAGAAAGGAGATATAAGAAGCAGAAAAAGAGACTCGATAGTTGAAGTAAAATTGACTGGAAATCTAGAAGTTAGTATAGATCCACCTTTTGAACAAGTGACATTTAAATTTTTAATGATAAAATAATCAGCATCCACAGGACAATTTACAAAGACTGCTTTCAAATAAAAACGATGTTTCATTAAAATGCAGTTAGCTTGTATGGAAAGAAATTCAAGAATTGACCACTTGCCAAGTACTCAAGAAGCTGCCGATCATTCTTCGTCCTCTCCTCTGCCACATCCCAACATCCTTTTTCTGCAAGTTTCTTCAGTGAGCTGCAATTAATCAACTTTGCTTCACTCTATTGAACAGGGAACAAGTGATGGGCTACAAGACAAGTGAAAAAAATAACCTTTCTTTATACTTGTGATAGACATCGGGAAATTCCTCTTCTAGATTGTTCCTCTTTATGATCCCATAAGCACCTTTCAGCACATTCATGTTAATGTATTCCTGGACAAGTATACATAGCATTGACTTACCCATAAAAGTTGCCCATTTCTCTGCGGCTCTAAATTCTTTTTGCTGTATCATTCTGTAGAGGAAGGATTCTCCATACTGGTGAATAGACAATTGTTCCAACAGTGAAACTGCTGACATATATGACTGAGACTCTAACAATTTGAGAATATACTTCTCAACAAAAGTTTTTCCCTTGCTAGAACTGCACTTCTCAGTGTCTAAATTGCACATTGCTTTTTCAATGTTTATAAGCTTCACACCAAAGACTTCAAGTATTTTTGCAAGAATTCTGTCATCATGGCAGACAGCACCCCTAGCAACATCTAGGAATAACTGCGCGGCAAGGTCCTTTGCTTTTAGCCGGTCTGCTGAGGTGATCTTCCCTTTCAAGAATCTCCGGAGGCCAGATACAAGTAGGTGACTGAATCCATCAGAATATGATTCAAATAAAGGCAACACATAGAGGCAATGGACAATAAAAGTCGCTGGTCCAGGCTGAGGAGAATTGTTGAGCACTAGATAGACTTGCTGTTGAAGAGCACGAAATTTTGTCGTTGCCTTGGAGGTTCCTGCCAATGTGAAATCTATAAGACTGCTTTCTTTCCTTCTTTTTTTGGAGTTTTTTTGACTGTGCTGCAATTGGACTAACTGAAAGGATGTGGCATATCTTATCACTTTCAATGCATTGCACCCCATTTGTCGCCCAGGAAGTCCCCACAAAGGTCATAATAACAATGTAAACTGAAGAAACAGTATCCACTTCCAAGATGTTGAAGTAATCAATCCAGCAAATTGTGATGACAGTGGGTGTCAGAACTAAGAAGCATTCTACCCAAGGCAACTAAAAAAAATCTTTTGCATTAAGTCAAACACTGAAAAATGATATCTCAATGCACAAATTACTTTAGACGGTACAACTAAACAGATTCTTCACTAACTTTCCATTCAATTATGGTTAAAATATTCGAGATATTATCAAGGTCACCGTCAATAATGGATTAATTTGCTTGCTTCCTTTTATAATATTCAAACATTTCTCTAATGGAAGAATAGTGGAAGTAAATTACTACTTTTTCAAAGTGGAGAGAGAAGTTACATTACCACAAACATAACATTCCTTCAGAAGGTACAAAAACACAACTGGAGAGACCCGGGAGAGGTCAGAAAAAGCATGCAAGCTCAGAGTTAAATGTGGTTCAGCTTTGTCCTTATCAATGCGTAGTTCAGCAACTCTTTCTTCAAAGCCCATGCTAGAAATGTTGAGTTTCCTGGAGTCTAGAAAATACAATGGACTTAGAGGCAATATGCAAGAAGTCAATGGATTAAATCTTCAACTTGGCTGCCAGTTTAAAGACTTACAGCCACACTTCAAAAGTTTTAAAATCGGCAAGTCCAGCACTTTGTATTAGACATTAGAAACCCTGTAAAAAGGCAAGTGAGCCAAAAAATAAGAGCAACAGATGGATGACGTGATCATGCATATCAATCAGAGTCCAATCCAAAATAGAACTAGCCCATTAGAGAATAAAGAAAAGTGCCACAGTCACTCCTAATCACCACCTAAAAAACTCTTAACAAGATGCAATCCAATGGCTACGATAAAATCCATTAGATCTGCTTATCCACTGCCTCTTCTCATTAACTTGGTATGACAATGATTTTATGGAGTCATAGAGTGTCTTTCCTCAAGTTGCAAGCAAAGGCAATTCAGCAATTCCAAGAATTGAATCAGGAAAAAAGTATAAGAATGCTTATACATCCATGCTTTTTATAGCAACTAACGTAGTATAGGTCTGGAAATACTAAAAGGGTAGCCTAGTGCACGAAGCTCCTACATCATACAATCTAGGAAAGATTTGATGTATGTGGCTTTATGTTTACATTGTGAAGAGGTTGTTTCCATGGCTTTATAGATAGACTTGTTATAGGTCTGGAAATTTTAAAGCTCAGTAGTAGAGATATGCAGCCTTCCATGAACAGCCTCCTTTGCCAACAAAGCGATCGTTATGCACTTTATTGGACCAATGCAGTTCTTATCCAAGACTCTTAACAAGGGAGAAACTACAGAGTATGTCCAGCAAAAGAAAAATGGAAGTTTTCCCATACCAGGGACCCCACAAATTCCTCTATAACCTTGGTTAAGACCAGAGAGAGGATGTAAAAATCGAGACTCTATCCTAGTACGGACTATTTAAGGTCAAACTGAAATATCTCAACAAGAATCATGATATGGAAAAATATAAGCAAACAAGGTTCTATTCACCATGAATGCGACAGTTATAAAGAGTGTGCATGTATCTATAGTAACATGCATGTATATCATACTACATGCTTATTTACAATTTCTATGAAAGTGCCTAAACACACATCAAGTTGGTTTAGTTAGCATCAAAATTTCATATTTACAATTTCCTATTCTTCAAAACTTTTCAAAAATACAATTCCACTACAAATGTAGTGTCAAGAAAGCTTTAAAATAAGAGAGAGACAGAGAGAGAGCACTAATAACTCCCCTGAACTAGATATTAGATGTTTGAAGCATTCTTAGAAGGTTTGCTAAAATGAAAAGTTATGCACTAGCTTGAGGCAATCAGGGCCTAATATCTGCACTGACCATCAATTGACTTCAAGGATTAATGGCCAGTAACATCTCAATCCTCACTTTAATGATGTGATATATGAAACAATTCACTAAAACATCCGAATTTCCCATTATAACTGTAACAATGGTTATACCACGGATGAAATGAGAATTTTTTTTTAAATTTCCCAAAGGTGAGGCCATGTCTTACCACTCATTATGATCACCTTTCTACAATGCATTCATCCAATCCTAACTCGAATAGATAAAGAAAAATGATTCTATGCATCATAGAACATAAATAATTTACAGCAGTAAAAGTTTAGCAGCATGAAAGTCCGAGGTTGATGCATTCATGCTGAAGACTGACTGTCACCATGCTTTTTATTTGGGGACCTGTTAACCAACTCATGATACGACCAAATTATAACCGTTAGGAGTGATGATACCTCTAAAGACAAGATCCTTCCCAAGTTCATCGTATAGATCTTGTGTGAGCTTTCTTAAAATCATGAACTTATCCTTAATTATTTGAGATTCTGGTCGTAACTCATCAAAATGAGTCACATAAGGGCAATCTAATTGTTTATTAAATTACTAATATAAGAATCGTGTAGGGTAGGTACCTTGTAACACCCCGATTTTTTGATTCCAGTTTATTGGACTCCCAATCCGAGGTAGCTGTTAATGAGGATAATTAATGAGGCAATTATGTCGGTGGGCTTAGGCTAATTTGGCATTGAGGTCAGATGTGTTAAATTCGCAGGACTATCGGGAGAATATTTTGATAATTTTCTCATCAATAGTTAGTAATTATTTTCAGTCCCTCAAAAATAAATTTTAAAACTTACCGTAATGGTATGTGTTGATATATTTATGTAAGTGTAATCAATAATATAAAATTTAATTAAATTAGTTTAATAAATATTATTNAGGAAAAACGAAGGGTTTTGTACATGGGAGAGCAGCACAGAAGAGGAAGGAGGGAGAGAAAGGGAGAGAAGAAGAGGAGAAAAGGAGAGCGGCGTGCACAGGATTTTGATGCATTTTGACTTTTGTTTGTAAATTTCACTAATATGCATGTATTTTTATACACCCGATCTATTTACTCCGAACATGCATGTTTAGTTTACCAGTTGATTTGGGGGTTTCTGGTTCGAGCTTTGTGATTTTGGAGGGTTTTGTTGTTTTCTAAAAACCTAAAAAAATTATTGGATACTATGTATTTTTATATTTGTATATTTTTATGAAAATGAGTATGAAACTTTGCATGGGCTGTGTATTTTCAAATGCATGTACCGAGTTGTGATCACTATATTTGGATTTGTTATTGGATATTCTGATTAGCTCCCGACGGAGAGATATTTATTATTGGAAACAATCCCTTTCCGCCGGTAAGAAAGGCTTCAACGTAGTGACTTGCCCATTTGGATATTAAATTGAAATTTATAATATATCCGACAACTTGAGGAATTGCACCTAAAATCACGGGTGGCAAAACATGGTAGGCAACCCTACCTATGGGAGACAGAGTGCATAGGTGGCCTAATATGCTAACCTTACCTGCATTTGATTTGACCTAAGGTTATCAGATCAGCAGTAATCTTTTCCTCAAATTAGTCTTTAAATAATTGAAACTCAGATTTGGTGCATGTTTTGTGTTTCTATATTGGATTTGAATATTTGGACTTGGATTTTAGAGTTGGATTTGAGATTCGCTAGTTTTGCCAACAGATGAATTTTGGTATGTCTCATGCAATTGATTTTGATTATATGTTTTAGTTCAGACCATTGGACTATTTGTTGCAATGTTGCTTCAGCTTCTGCGCATGCGATTAGATCATCTGGTTATTGAATTCTACCTCGAATCATGAACTGATCGAGTCTTGAATTTGTACTTAAATTGGACTTTGGATTGGACATCTACTTATTGGAATCGGTCTAAATCACTTATGTTTTACTTATGTGTGTGTGTGTGTGTGTTCATAGGGGACTGTTTTTGGATTGGACATTTGTTTGGATAAAATATTTGATTTGAGTAAAAGATTATCATTGGATTTGAATATTGAATTTTGTTGGATTTGCATATTGGATTTTGTTTTGGATTTGATGATTGGATTTTTATATCAGCGACTTAGATTTATATCTATTTTCTAATTTGGTATTTATTTCTTGACTCTCCTTCTGATTTATTGAACCTGTTTACTCGTATATAATACTTACTGAGCTCTAAACTCATGTCCTATATTTTATCCCTTCAGAGTAGAAGGCTCGAATGCATTGCGGAAGTATGGATATAATCTGCCAGTTGTTCGTCCGATTTGGTGAGTTTTAGGCCCATTGTGGTTTAAATTGGTATTCGATGTGATTGGATTTTGAATTTGGCCGAGTATAGGCCCATGGTTATATTTCGAGAATAGTTGGGATATTATGTTATATACTGATCATGATTATGGTTGAATTGTCACCTCCCTGATAATGATTGTAGAATAAGTCGTATTTATATTGTCCGGAAAGTTATCTGATGAGATTCTTTGCAGGTTTTGAATTGTCGAATTTTATATATTTGGTTTGTCACACCCAAATTTGGGGACTTAACATTATTTATTGAATTTATTTAGGATTTTAAATTTTATGAATAATAATTAATTAGACCTGCTAAGTTCCGGATCGTGACATAATTATCGATGTTGAAGCCACTTTTAGGTATGGTGTTTGAATCCTATGATGTAAATTATTATTTTATTTTGGTTTGTTTAATGGTATTTGATTGATATGTTTGCATCTCGATGTATATTTTGGATTTTTAGTCAGTAAAATAAACAATCAAATTTTAAGTGTTAAGGATTAAAATCTAATTTAACTTAATTATGAATTAAAAAAATAATATAATTAATTTTGGGGATCAAGGACATAACAAAAGCTAACACGGGAGAAATAAGATAGGGAGATGGCAAAGTAAAATCCTCAGGGAAAGAGAATGTGTCACTGGCGAAGGTACAGAGATAAAACAGGTACGGTGAAGAGAGAGATTCCCCGTTCACTCCATTCCCAACTGACATGGCAGGGAACAAAAGGCTCGTGGAGGGAACAGATTACCACCCAATCCATTCCATTTCCTGATATTTGACAGGGAACAAAGAGTGCCATGCTCTGCTCCCTCACATCTTCAAAAATCTCTCAAAAATGATTTTGTTAGTCCTCAAGATCTCTTGCTTCTCCCATGGTTCCCTCCATCCAAAAGGATGTTGGACCTTTAAAAATATTGGATTTTGGTTATTCCCTTGTGGGTGCCACAATAAATAAAGGATTATCCAAGTGACAAAAGATACTGAAAGGTTGTGCGTTATTTGTGCAAGAGTTGGTTGATGATCGATTGAAGGTCAATAGAGTGACACATGGCAGGTGCCTGATTTATGTCTGCGCTCCAATTCCAAATTGGGGGTCGGTTGAGACGCGCCTGAGGGGGCACTAGTGCGCCTATTTTAAGGCAATCCAAAACTCATTTTTCACACAAGGAGTGCCGCACAAAGAAATAAAAGAGAAAAATGAGAAGAGAAAGAGATTTGGTATCAGGTTAATGTTCGATTCGAGTTTCGTTCTTTTCCAATGTCGGACACGTTGTTCTAGAGTAGATTTCTAAAACGTATTTCGTTTATTTGCTCTTATTTCGCTAAGGTCGGGTACGTTGTTTTAGAGTGAATTTTTAGAACATATTTTGTTTGGTTGCTCTTATTTCTCGTTGTACTTTTTTTTGTTGATTGTTGGTGTAATGAGGGGGTTGTAATCAATCATTCTTTACTCGAGATTATAATCAAGAGATTTTGGATGAAGGTTATTTGTAACAGGCACTATTATTATAGTGGATTTACTTGAAATTTGTCAAGTGGCTTTTCTCTTGGTTGAAAAAGGATTTTTATGTTAAAAATGTTGTCGTTATTGTATTTTTTGTACTGATGAGTTTGGTAGTTGACATTTGACAGGGAGTTCGGATTTTGTTCCACTGCCCCGAGTTGTGTGTGTCCCAGTCAAATCCGGACAAGAAGCTCTGCCACCTCTAACTCCACCTACCACCACCAGAGTGCCACCACCTTCATCCAAACAATCACCAGAAACTGCACAACATATTCAATGTCGAAACTACTCGGAACAATGCTCACAAAGCATGATTCAAACCATCGTAAAAACAAGATGACAACATCAAATGTGTCAACAACCGTAGCTGACGATCAACATGGTCATATTGAAACTTATATGTTGAGCCCGTTACACCATGACAGGCGCAATAATTAATTTTCAAATGTTTATTCGTCAAATCTGCAGTATTCAGCAAATGGATAAAACTGTCAACTTCTTGTCGCAATATTTGGTTTGCGGTTATCTGCACATCAAGAGAGCAAAGGGAAGAATGGTGCGATAACAAACCCAGTGGAAAACCCTAATTCGCCAATCATTCAACCCTGTCCAGTAATATAACATCAACGACCACTGGTTCCTGGATTCCAGACTCTTAATAAATTAAAAATCAAAAAGACAAATTCCTATATTTTGCGAGTTTCCAAGAGCCAAAACGATCCACATTACGGAAATCTATCATTACAACGAGCCAGAAATCAGAAACGCAAAACGGATGAAATAGTGTGAGAAAGTGATTCACCTCAGGCCGAGTGTTGACTTTTTAACTGTAGAACTCAGCGATTGAGGATAAACAGTTGCTGATCGATATGGCCTACACATTTGCGCTGAGATTTGGCGGAGAACTAAAAATGAGGAGGAAATACCGTCTACACATTTTGCAGCAGCAATGGAAGAACGGAAGTGACGCAGACCTCCCTCCCTCCACTGAACCGAGTACCTGAGACGGCAAAACTAAATCAATATCACAGGACGCCGTCAGAGTTTAATGCTTCTCGACTAAATTTTTTTAATTTGTTATTAAATTTTTTAATTTAATATTAATTTATATGGTTGTGATAGAGTTGAATTTA
>JAODPA010105649.1:0-20423 GCA_025585075.1 Nepenthes mirabilis
TAACCATTAATTTTTTATGCAATAATAATGAAAGGGGATGCGCACGGGAGATCGACAGCGCAAAAATATTCATACAAAACCGGCACGCAGGCAATCGATTTTTTTTTAATAAAAAACTTACGGTTCCTTGCCGAAAACCGGTCAGCACGGTCCGCACAGCACCGCCATTTAACGACTGAACGATGCCTCTCTCAATCTCTTACATTCAGATCGTCGTTTCATGGATGACCGGTAGATATTGGGAGGAATCTTCCAACACTTCCTCTCTCTCTCTCTCTCTCTCAAAACCCTCCAACTGTGCGAAGCTGCTCTTTTCCAAATCCTACAACAAATATCAAATACTCAGCAATTCAATTCCGTAAGACTCCATAATGGCCTCAGATTCGGCTTCCTCCGCGCTGGCCGATGTCTCCGCGGCCGATCAAAACCCTAACACTATTGATAATCCGAGCGGATATGCCGTCGAAGATCAGTTGAGATCACTTGCATTGACGGAAGCAGACGACGACGAAGTAGACGAGCCTGTACGCGACAAAGCTCCTCCTTCCCTGCAAGAATCTACCAATGAAGTCGCAAACACTGATAGATTGGTAATTAAGGAGAATGGTTTGAATAGAACCGTTGGAACTGTTGCTGAGGAGAGGAGAGAGAGCAAAGCGGTGGCACATTCAGTGGAGGCGGGGGAGGAGGTTGGCGGAGCGGAGGCGAGAGAGAGTTATTTTAACGAAATTGCTATCGTCAAAGCTCCTCCATCAATTGAAGAATCCAACATAGTCTTAAATGATTGGAGATTAGCACATGATGGAAACGATCTCAAAAAACGGAGTGGAACTGAGGTTGAGGGCGAGCGGGGGAGCCATACAGTGGAGCATTTGAAGGAGGCGGAGGAGGTTGTGAGGGCAGAGGCTGGAGAGTGTGATTCGACGCTTGGTGATATGCAGAGGATGAATTCGGAACTTGAAGTTGACACTCTGGTGAGCCCTAGCAGTAGTGGATATGCCGGTGAGAGAGGGAGTAGTAGTATTGGCAGTGCGTCGGAGATTGATGAGATCGGGGAAATTTGTGAGGTGAGAGATGATGATTTGGTCGATGGCATAGCACTCTCGCAAGCACCATGGATTCCTGGGAAACGTCACGTTGATGAGGTAAGTCATGATGGGAAACTTTGTAACGGGAGTGTAATTCGTTCATCATTTTCACCAATATGATTATGTTTTTATTGACAATCTGAGTAAGGGGGGAAGTGGTGGAATGCGGCTTGTGTTGTCATTTATGTTATGGATGTGACTCCTGCCATGAAACATAAGCGTATAATTGACTTTGGTGAATTTGAAAAATGATTGATAGTTATTGTGTCATTACCCATCACTGAAGCATCTGGTGCCGGGCAATCTCCATACATGATGTTATCTGAGTGTTTCTGAACTTTATAGTGGTTAATTATGTGATTAAGCCACTTAACATCTCGATTCTATCCAGGAATATCTGAGAACTGGGAGGTTGTGTTTCTTGGTGGCCCAGACTTGTCATGTATGGTTAATTGCAAATCTGATTGTTTGAGTACTGAGATTGGCTACCTTGTACCTGATGAAAAATTCAAATGATGAAACCATGGCGAACTCACTGTTTGGAAGATCCTATGCACCATCATTGGATAATTTATGCTCCTTTTGTAAAATAGCTTTAGTCTCATAATTGTGACAGATAATGACCTTTCATGTGTCACAAATCAGCATTTCAAGAAAGAGAATAGAGGAGGGAAGAAGTGGAAACTCTAGTGACGATATCTTTGGTAGGTTACTTCTTATTCTTCTTCTTTTTTGTATTATTCCTTTCCAATTTCTGTTTAATAATTGACAGCCTTGCTTGCCTGACTGGCAATGCAAGAAGAAGATGACATGAGATTGGTGAAATGTTCGTCTTGGTATAGGGCCTAGTCAGTAAGGAATTAAGCCTATGCTTATGGTGGAAATAGGGACTGCTGTTTTGGGTTTAAAAGGGATGTGATTGCATGAAGAGGGTTAAATTTGAAGGTGCACGTCTTGGAAATTGGACAACCAGAAGACTAGGTTTGATGGATTTGTTGGAGGCTTTAATTGGCAGGCGGTGGTCCTGAAACATGTGTAAGTTTTGAGTTTCATTTATACTAGTTGGAAGCCCATGAGTTTAAAATTTGGTTAATAAATAGTGTACATATTTTCTAGCAAATTTTATAAGAAGCAGAGCAGGTGAGCGGGCTCAACTTTGAAGAATAGTGCAGGGTGTGTGGGATCTGTTTGTGTGCCATGGTAACCTGAGTTGTATACAAAAAAGTAAGAGAAAAATATGATTGAAAAGAATAATAAAAGGAGAGTTACTCTATTATCTGTGCATTATTGATGAGAACAACCTTAATTTCTAAACAAAGTCTAAGAAATTATGAATGTACGCTAGGTGTGTGGTAAGGGTTAATGGATACAAATTGTTAACGGATTTGATGTTATTAGACTTCGTTGACTTTGATGTCATATTGGGCATGAATTGGTTGGCTTGTTATTATGTCAATGTGAATTGTTTCTACAAGAAAGTATGTTTCTTGATTCCATGGTGCCAACCCATTGTGTGGCTTGTCATTAGATGTAAGGCGAGTGTCAAGCCTATGTTGTTTATGTCGCCTCAACTGAGAGCCATAATGTGCCCATTGAAAAGATAAGGGTGGTGCGGGTATTCAAGGATTTGTTTCTGAAAGATTTGTTGGGTTTGCCACTAATTAGAGAGAACGAATTTGCTATTGATTTGGTACTTCGGAATTGAATGAGTTTAAGAAGCAATTACATGAAATGTTAGAAAAGATTGCATGCGAAGTGTTTCCGTTTAGGGTGTTCCTGTTTTGTTAGTAAAGATGAAAGTGTGTCAATGAGATTGTGCATCGACTATCGAGGGTTGAATAAGATTATAGTCAAGAATAATTGCCAATTCTCAAGAATTGATGATTTGATTGGCCAATTGCAAGGGGTGCAAGTTTTCTTACAGATTGATCTTCATTCATGTTATTGCCAATTGAAAATTAAGGACAGTGTACTGAAGATAGTTTTGAATGAGTTATGATCCTTATGAAATTTTGATGATGTTATTTGGTTTGACTAACACTCATGGAGTTTTTATGGATTTAGAGAATCGAGTTTCCAACCATTTTTGGGTCATTTGTGGTAATCTTCGTCGACGATATCTTAATTTACTCTAAGAGTACGAAGAGTATGAGATTCATTTGAGTATTGCCTTGCAAACTGATGCGGACATTCCAAATATATTTAATTTCATTTATCTTTGTTTAATTTGTTTTCATGTTTTGTTATATTTTAGTAATCCCTAAAATTTTATAATTTTGATAGTCTCAGGATATTTTAGGAATATTATATTTTATTTATTGCTTTTTTTATTTTTAGATCGTTAATTAGGAAGCTATGTCTGTTTCCTAATTAATTTAGGAGTAGGATACCTTTATATAAGGACCCTATTTGAGGAANTATATATGATAAGTGTTAGGCTTACTTTTGTAATATTTTAAAACCTTTCCAAATTTGCGGCATTGAGTTCTTGCAAGATTGAACGGAGCACTATTTAAGGATTATAGTAATGAATTTTATTTATCGTTTTGGGCTTATTCTCAGATTCTTTGTAATGGATTGGATTGATACTTAGTTTTCGCATTTTAGACTTAGGCCGGTATGCCATTATGAATTTACATATATGAGATTTCACTATTCGTGTATTTGGATTTTTGATTAGATATTTTTCCTTACAATAATTTATGGATAAAGTAGGTAAAATGGTGGTTTGGGTTGGATAGGGATAATTTAGCCATTCCTAAGACCGTAGTATTCATATCTGAGTATTTTGCTCACGGTTTTGGTATGTAGTGTTTTACCCGGTTTTGGATGTTGAACATTGATTATGGATAAGCTTTATTCAAGCCTGATTATTATTACTTGCTCGTATAAGGGTCGTTACATATTTCTAGTTTTACATAGCTGATAGCCTAATATTATTGATGGTTTTCGCATTCAGAGTGGATATTTGTTTAGAGTTAATAAAATTTTCATCCCTAGGGCATTGGTTTGAAATTTTATAATTTGGGAGGTTCATGCAAGCGACTTATTTGACCATTTTTGGCATGATAAGATAATAGAAGAGGTTGAGAGACAACTTTATTAGCCTAGTTTGAAAAGAGATGTGGCTAAGATAGTTAGCTCTTGCCAAAAATGTCAATTGGCAAATTGTAAGAAGCAAAACACTAGTCTCTGTGCCCATTTGCTTGTACCTTATTGTCTTTGGCGGAATGTGAGTTTGTGTAATGACTCCCACATACCCTTAAAAGGTATGATTCTATTTTTGTTGTTCTGGGTTATTTTTCTAAAATAGCCTATTTTATCCACTATAGTAAAACTTCTACTGCTTATTGGGTTGCTAAACTCTATTCTTATGAGATTTTCAAGTTGTATATTTCCTAAGACTATTGTATCTAATAGGGATACTTGTTTTATTAGTCACTTTTGGAGGACCCTATAGCACATGGTTTCCAATCTAAAATTTCCATTGCCTATTGCCTGTAGACATTTAGTCATATTGAGATTGTTAACCGAAGTCTAGAAAACTTGTTAAGATGTTTTATTCAAGAAAATCTTAGGTATTGGGATTTGATTCTTCCTACGACCTAGCTTATGTATAATAGCTCTTAATAGGTCTATGTAGGCACGACTCCATTTGAGGTTGTGCATGGTTATAAATCTAGGAAACCTGTAGATCTTATCCCAATTTCTTTACATGCTTGTGTGGCCATGTTGGCGGAAGTTTTTGTACAACATTTTCATAACTTGCATAATAAGAAAATAATCAAGTAGAAGTAAATAATGTATTATATAAATTTTGAGTTGATGTGCATAAAAGACATGATAAATTTAATGTTAGGGACTATATTATCGTTTGAAGGCCCATTTCTAATTTGCAGGCTCGTAGTATTGGTCAATTTAAAATTTATAGCAGGTTGGGCTAAATGTATATGTTATTGATATTTTATCTTATTTTTGGTTTTCATCGTACTTTCAATGTAAAAAATTTAATTACTTATAAAGATAATTTTATCTCACCAAATGATTTATTTATAGTTTCCTTGGATAAGCAGAATATTGAAACTTTACCTACTTTGATACTATTATTAACCTTACTAGTACACAAAGATAAAATTGATGTTATTTTAGATGGACGGATTGTATTCACCTGGATAGAGAAGTCTAGTGTTTCTATGTTTGTTGAGTTAGCCAACTGGATTTAGATTGTGTTGGATTTCTAGAGTCGCTCCAGTAGCTAGATCTAAATATTTTGGAGTCATATCAGCGTTAAAGAGATCAATAATCACTAGGCTTGAGTTTCTCTCATGTGGGAGAAGTTGGTGGAGTTATCACATTTAAGCCACCATCTAGACATGTCTACAAGCGTTAGAAAATAATTGCATAACCACTTAACTTATGGTTGGGAGATTGATAAGAGGAGCCTTGCTTGATAGGGTCAAGTCTCTGCCATCCTAGGAGAGGTGATGTGGACATCCTAAATATATTTAATTTTATTTGATTTTAATTTAGTTAATTTGTTTTTATATTTTGTAATCTTGTATGGAGTTTTGAAATTTTATAAGTTTGGTAACCTCATGATACTTTAAGAATGTTATATTTTATTTTTTATTATTTTTTTGAGTCATTAATTCGAAAATTATATATGTTTTTTAATTAACCTAAAAGTAGGGTGTTTTTATAGAATGATCTTAATTTTTTTATTTGAGAAGTCATTGATAAAATTGAATTAATATTGAAAAATTGTGATTGTCCTTTATTTTTCATGGCAATCTGTGCTTCTTCCCTTTTCTCTATTCTCTTTTTTATTTCACCCTTTTTCCCTTTCTTTTCCTCTCCCTTACCCTATCTCCACTTCCCTGCTTCACAAACTTTTAGAGAAAGAAAGTTATTTGCAAAATTGAAGAAATGTGAGTTTTGGTTTGAGGAGGCAACTTTATTGGGCCACTTAGTTTCCAATAGAGGTGTTTCGGTAAAGATAGAAATGTATTGTTGTTAGATTATTCCTCACCATATGAGGACAGACCTGATTCAGAGTACTATTCATTTTAGTGAGATTTCCTTATGAGAGTGGCTTGGGCAGTTGAGGGTGCCCGTAGAATAACTTTTACTGTTCCTGGAGCTGGTTCACTTTTTTTCATTGAAATGCACTCGGTTTGCATGCAGTGGTTCTTTTGCTTGATACTTATGTTTTGGATCCCAAAAAGGCAGGCAAAAACACACACAAAAAAAAAAAGGTAAAAAGAAAGACAGAGGGCATGAAAGAAAGGAAGGAATGGAAAATGAAAAACTAGGTGAATATTTTTTCTGGTGTTTACTAGTTGTTGTGAGCCTGGATAGTAATATATTCTTGGTCTTGACTGTGTTATGTCCATGCTAATCTACTGATTTGAAGTGCAGGACGATGCATCTGTTTCATGGAGGAAAAGGAAAAAGCACTTTTTTATTCTAAGTCACTCAGGGAAACCTATATATTCCAGGTAAAGCTTCTGCTGTTTAAAAGTTGTGCTGACTTAGTACTTTCATCTTAGTATGGAAATATTTTAATCTCCCTTTTATCGAATTCAAGCTTTGGATATAAATGTTTTCTGCTTTATCTCTCATTAACATAAAGATATGGAGATGTGCACAAGCTTGCTGGATTTTCAGCTACATTGCAAGCCATAATTTCTTTTGTGGAGAATGGGTATGTCGCTCGAGCTAAATACTTGTGATATTTAGTTTGCATCTGAGCTTATTCTTTGGTTAATATGTTTTTATTCTTTCTATCTAAGCTTATTCTTTGGTTAATATGTTTTTGTTCTTTCTAGATGATTAATTTTTGCTGAAGTTGATATTACATAAAATACACAACATGTTTTTGTTCAATCTTCTCAGGGGTGATCGTGTGAAATTAGTTCGGGCTGGAAAACATCAGGTGAGCGTATTGACTTTTTGCTTTTGCAATTGATTCAGGATTTTTTGCTTCTCTTTTGGGGCCTTTGGTACTATCATCTATTTGCATGCATTTCTGCGGCTTTCTTGTTTACCCCAAATTTGAACATCATATTGTGGTTGTAATTATACCATCCCTGGACAGTTTGACATCTTAGTCATAGTGGCTTCTTGCGAGTGCTTATAAACATTCCTGATGTGTTTCAGTGGTTGCTGATCCATATTAGGCTATCTGACTTTGTTACTTATCTTGGCAAGAGCATCCAATGACCTCCTCTAAAAGAAAAAGAAAAATACAAATTCTTGCATTCTTCTAGCTGACTATTGTTTTTTAAATTGTAATAACCGAAGTTCTACAATAGTGCTTTACTAATGAATGTTTTGTGTAGATGTTGTTTGAAACTTATCTGCTATTTCTAACTGAAGTTGATTTTGAAAATCTTGAAAATTAGTGTATCCACAACTTTCTATGTGTGCACTCAATTATATAAATTGTAATTTCGCGTTAGACCCCATATTATTTTTTCAGTTGATGTCTAAAGTCTTGGTTATTTGGGACGTGTTTGGTTATATTTAAACTTTTTTTGAGTTTTTTTTTTCCGTCTGTGCTTGTAATATTTATAACATTTTCTAAGAGAGCAAATCTTGGTATGTTTTATGGCTTTTCTGAAGAACAAAACAAGAGTTCCGGGAGGGATGATGTCGTGTGAAGCTGAGAATTTCACTTGAGACATGATACAAACACATGAGCTGCACCAGTGTCGAAATTCATAATGCCAGAAATCACTAAAATCGTCAAGTGGTACAAGTAAAGTTACGAATCTGTGGCTAAGTTTCATAGGATATACCTGTGTTATGGTACAATGTTCACGAGTTTTTTCCACTCTTCATACAAATATGATAATCTTCTTGATGCGTTTTCCTCCTTTCTCTTATTGGTTGCTGCATAGAAATACTGGTTGGGTGAACTTTTTTATATTTCTGTTGTTACTGACTTACACAAATGAAAGTGGGTTAGGACATTTATTTCCTTTTGTTCTTCCATACCTAATACCTCTGTTTTTATATCATCATTTCTATTTATTTATGATGTTTCCTGAATTAAATTTCTATATATATTTTTTGACTTTTGTCTTCAGGTGGTTTTTCTTTCAAAGGGACCTATTTATTTAGTGTGCATAAGTTGTACAGAGGAGCCTTATGAGGCACTTAGAGGACAGTTGGAACTTATATATGGCCAGGTACCCTTATTTCGAAACACCTCTGGCAAAAAAGAAACAAAACTTTTCTTTCTGTTTTTATTTACTTATGTTTTACTCCTTGTAAAATAACTTAGGTAGACGGACCTCATTCTTTGTTTCAATTATGCACATGCAGATGATACTTATTTTGACAAAGTCAGTAAATAGGTGCTTTGAGAAAAATCCAAAGTTTGACATGACACCTTTGCTTGGTGGAACTGATGTTGTCTTCTCTTCTCTGGTTCATTGCTTCAGTTGGTTTGTTCTCTTAACCCTGCTAGCCTGCCTCTCTTATACTTGGAAAGACATGGAATTCGGAAAGCATATACGTTCTGATTTGATTGGATGGGTTTCCCACTCATGAAATAGAGTAAAGAAACTTTGATGTATGTTAGGGTTCTGTGAGATAATTCTTATAATTCTAGCAGATGGTATAGACTATTACAGGTAATGGTTATTTGGTGCCAGAGGGATACTTTTGACAAGAAATTTTGTTGCCCGGGGGATACTTGTGACAGGAAACCTTGTTGATTAATACTGTAGCTATTTTTGAGCTGTGTTAATTGATTTTATTGTGCTATCTGTTGAGGTAATTTTACTTATTCACATTTTTCTCACTGTTCTTTCCTTATTATATGGATTGTTGCTAATTGACGATATTAGTTAACTGCTATTTCTTACAAGATGGTTTTTAACCAAGCTATTAAAGAAATTAGATGACAACAATAGCTTCTCCTGTTCTATTTTTCCCTTATCCTGATGCATTTAGTTCTAATATGGGGTATTAGAATTGTAAAGGAAAATTGCAGTCTAAATTTATCGTCGTTTTCTTTAGCAAGCAAAACTCATTTGATTCTGGATCAACATACTCCAATAATTTCTTCATATGAGTGGATGATTATGAGATATAGTTCTTTTCATCTTCTGTTAGGAATCCGGCTACCTTCCTTCATGCATACACTTCTCTTCCCCTTGCTTATCCAACTAGACAAGCCGCAGGTTCTGTCTTGCAAGATGTTGCTGATTCAGGGGTCCTATTTGCAATTTTGATGTGTAAACACAAGGTCTTTTTGACTTCATTTGTTATTCTATGCTTGAGTTACAATTTACTTGTTGGGAGTGCTATAGTCATATCTTATCTTGAAGTTTATATGCAGGTTGTCAGCCTTGTTGGGGCACAAAAAGCATCATTGCATCCTGATGATATGTTGCTTCTTTCCAACTTCGTCATGTCATCCGAATCATTCCGGCAAGTATTCTTACTTTGATGAGATCTTTTTTCTTCTGTTTGTCTCTATTATATGCCTACTTTGCTGGTTAACTCCATGGATATTGTTTTGATTTTCCATCCATCCACTTTTTGCTTGCTAAGATCTCCTTTATTATAGATCTAGCTGTGTTGCTTATGAATGTGTAAATTCAATTTCTGTTTCTTGTTAAAAGGCAGAAGTTGGCATGGATATTCTTTTGAGCCAACTCTATGTGCAAGTGTGTTTTCTACATTAACAACTTGGAATGCCACCATGAACAATACTGGTCTGTATAATTTCCTTTTCTTTTATGCTATAACTTTAACTTCTTTCTAAGATATCAAACACACTGTCTTCTAGGAAACTGCTATTTTGATCTTGTTCTCTTTGTTATTCTGATTGCCTTATATATTACTGATTGTGATCAAAGATTTTGTGGGGTTCAGGATGTTCTTTCTTGGGTCAGGTATCTCATTTCTTTCGTGCCATGTCAACTCAGGACTTGCTATAATTGAGTCTTCTATACATCCTTGCTACACCACGTACCCATGTGAAATTAAACTCTGGACCTAGGATAGAATTCTTAAGAGATTAGTTTCTTGAGACAATGTTTATGTTGACATGGCTTGAAAGAAATGCGGTGAGATGTGTATAGAATCTCTATTTATTCAATTGGAGGAAGGTATAGCTATGCATTATAGAAGTGATTACTGCCCTTTCCTTTTTCTTTTTTTTTTTCTGGTTGCAGAGTCATGCTTCCCTTGATTTAGAAAGCTACACAGTTCTTTTCCTAGAATTTGAATTCCCATGAATCAAATTCCCTATAGTAGGTAGATTTATGAGATATCAATTTGGCTATGCCAAATGATACCTAGAAGTGAACCTTTCTTCCAAAATGTGGTTCCTCTCATTAATATCTTTTCATCTTGCGGGCTTTTTGGTGTTTCTCCTTGTTGTAATGAGTGTAAGGAATGCTCATGTTGATAAAGATTACTTCCAATAATCAGATGGTAACAGATACAAACTCATTGCCTTAGTTCCACCACTCTGGATTGGCAGAAAGATCTGCCCCTACTTCTGACCTACCAAGAAGGTGTTTGTTGTATTGAAGTTGATGTGTCTTTTTATGCATTGATTTTCTTTGTTTTCAGTTTAGTTTTTCACTTGATTAGTTCATCCAACACTTTAATTGTTACCTCCTGTCTTCTGTTGATACGGTACAGGTCTTCACATCTCTGTTGATCTTGTAGGTTCATCATGGATAGTATTGATGATAACATGTATCATTTTAAAATACTCTGCTTACTGCTTTATATTCCTAAACTGCTTTATGAATGTTTGTAATTAAGCTGAGGGTTATGCCTGAGGAGGTTTAATGCATATAAGAATAGGAGTCAAATAGCCTGCTGATTGACTGGGAGTATTCCCTTCTTCATGTCAAGTTTAATGAAAAGGAGACATAACAAATTTTGCATAATTTTTTTGGACTGTGCATATTCATTTTCTTAACCTTGCTTTTTTCTTCTGAATGGAATAACTCTGCCTTTGTGTGGTTGCTGTATGGTTGTGACATATTACAGATATTTTTAACTCTTGTTCTGTTGGCTGCATGCAGGACGTCTGAGTCTTTCTCACCGATTTGCGTGCCAAGATATAATCCGATGGCATTTTTGTATGCATATGTCCATTATCTAGATGTGAGTGGAACTTAAAATCTCTATCCCTTGTGACATTGAGTTCCATATGATATCGACTCATACTCATTTGTGAGTTGATTTTTGGGACAAACATCATACCCCTGTAACTCCTGTCTACACCGCTGCATACTGGTATTGCAACTCTCGAAAAACGACATTGATAAAATACTTTGTGGCAGGCTGAGACGTACTTGATGTTGCTTACCACTAGTTCAGATGCCTTTTATCACCTCAAAGAATGCAGGTAAACCTTATCTTTGGTTTAACTTGTTGAATGACAACCGGGCTACATCATCATGACATCTGGTCTAATATACTCATAATGGAATGTTCTTGTTCTTGTATTCATATGCAAATATGGGTATTAAAAACATCTCCAGTTGCTATAATGAGAATGCTGCTCAATTCATTCTCCTTTCTTTCTGTCATACAAATACAGCTTTGGCTTGTTCCTTGTTTACTCTGCTGAAACATTTCATAATTTTGACAGGATTCATATAGAAGCTGTTCTTTTGAAATCAAATGTACTTAGTGAAGTCCAAAGGTCTATGTTTGATGGTGGGATGCATGTTGAAGATTTGCCTGTAGATCCTTCTCCTCGATCTGGTTCTGTCTCTCCCCATTTAGGTCAACATTCTCCAGAGACATTCAGGGATACAAATGCTGGTATTGGTGGTCCATCTGGTCTCTGGCATTTTATATATCGCAGTATTTATCTGGATCAATATGTATCTTCTGAGTTTTCAACACCAATTAATACTCCACGACAACAGAAAAGGTATGAATCACAAGCTTGCTGTAAGTTTGCCAGACAATTTTTGAAGGCATTGTCATAATGAACATATGTTCTAGCTTCCGGTAGTTCATTTTCCCCCTTTCTTTCTTTGCCTTTTTCTTCTGCAGGTTGTATAGAGCTTACCAAAAGCTTTATGCTTCAATGCATGATAGAGAAATTGGTCCCCACAAGACCCAGTTTAGAAGAGATGAAAACTATGGTAAATTATCCCTATTCTAAGAATCATTGATGCATAAATGTTGTGATTCTGATTCTCAACTTCAACCATAATTATTGCTCATAGTCTGGACCTTGATAGTTTACTTGCGAATTTGCTTTCAAATGGGTGAATGTGCTAGTGCCATAGGTAGAGGGGGCATGGTTCGGATTGTCTAAACTTTCTTTTGTATGCTACTCTTAGAATTTCTTAATTCTGAACCATCAGCTACTAGTCATTAGCAAATGGGACATCAAGGCGATCAAAACAAGGCTTGGTGACTTGTTTCTTTCCCTATCTATGACTTTCAATTCAAAGAAAAGTCTTCCTGTTCCAATACTCCTATCAGGAAAGCAATAGTATCGCTGACAAACTTGCAAGGCTAATGGGTGAACCCCCCCCCCCCCCCAATGGAAGTTAGTGACCTGGTTGCTAGTGAAGCCTCTGCTAAGCCCCTTGCCAGAGTCTCGCCTTCCCTGGCTGACCCCATGACTGATCTCCATCCCTCTGTTTCCTTTTCTCTTTTGTTAGCTTTGTAAGAAAAAAATAATAATAATAAAAGCTAACATTTCAAGGAAAAATTTAATGTTATATCAACATACATGCCATGTGTCATGTACTTCTCTTTGATAGAAAATTTAAAAAGTAGATCTAGACCGTTTCACAAATTCTGACTACTAAAAGCACTTTGGGCAGATGTGGAGTAGTGTCATATTTAAAAGCAAAAATATGATAGGATATAACTAGAACAAAATTTGAAGTAGAAGTATAGATTTGCAGAATTGTCACTATTTGGATTAGCATGATTATTAATTATCTCACTGATGCACTAGAATAATCAGAGTTTGAGGGAGTTCTATTCTTTTGATCAATGTCGTTTACTAATGACCACTAGATTATAGAAGATGGCATACATAGAGATTCCAGATGATGTCTGGCCAAGCAACTTGTGACTGAACTCCACTGTAGCTGTACATGAACTTTTCAATGAATTGTGATTTTCTTGCTGATGTTGCTATTGTTGAATTATGACTCTTCAATTTTTCCAGGACACTTTCTGTGTTTGTTGCTTGATGATATTGTATTACTATATACAAATCTAGGCTCTGAAAATCTTCTTGTTGACTGCATACACTCATGCTAAATGTCCAAAATTTTTGGTTCTGCATTTCATATTGTCTGAGACTGCTGTCGAAGTGTCGTTAAGTAGAGGTAGGATAAACTTTTTGCCTCATGAGCCATATCTTTTCCTTTTGTTTGGCATCCAATTACTAATTTTTATTAATGGATGTTTTGTGGAATCTCCATTTGGTTAAGTTGTGAACTGGCTAGTTATTTAAAAGTAATGCCACTGAATTTAGAGTTTGGTGGTGTTAGCAAGGAATCCCACTGAAAGTAATCCCACAGCTTTAGTGATCTGTTATCATGCCGTCTTCATAGTCTTCTGTTGTTATGCTAACTGTCTCCATGCCACTAATCCACTTCTTCCTTCACTAACTGAACTGATGACTCATGATCCTAGCTGTCCAACCTTGTTGACTTTGCTCATTTGACATTGCTGACCTGGATCTGATTGAAATCTCCCACGAGCTTTTTATGCACCCCTGCTGCTGATAACCCCTGTTATTTTTCATACAAGCTGTCCACTACCTCGTTTATTATGTAACAATTACCCTTCTCTCGACCACATTCTTGTCAATAATGAAATGAAGGAAATTGTTTCTTAATAAGTGCAGAATCTTCCCATGTAGCTTCAGACACATCCATATTAGTCCATTTGATGTGCCATTGTTGGACTAAAGAGGAACCTCTTTCCACAGTTCTGGTGGACAGAATTTGTAATGGTTGCATCACAAAAGCCATCTGATCTATAAGCAATGGAAAAATGGGCTGTGGTTGATGCTGCTGGTCAATGTATTTCTTGAGGAGAGAGACATTGAAGACCAGATAAATCTTGCATTGAAAGGGTAATGGCAGCCTGTATGTCACAGTCTCAATCTTAGCCTCTATAAGAAATGGTCCATAATACTTCGAGGCTAAATTCAATGATCTTCTGAGTGCCAAAGTGCTTTGTCTGTAGGGTTGCAATTTAAGACGCACCATATCTACAACCTTAAATAATCTATCTGACCTATGCTTATCAGTAAGTGATTTCATACAATTTTGTGACAAAATTAATTGTTTATTTGATGAACTGATTTATGGAATGTCTATTTTGGAGGTAGGATTAGGCTGAAGCAATTAGAGTGTCACTAGAAAAATCCTTATGCAAATGTGGTAGAAATAACCATATAAAGCTTGGAAAGGGGACATTTTAAGAGATGTGTAATAGGTTGAATTAGACCACCATTCTGCTAGAGGAAGGCATTGGAACCAACTATGAGGTTTTTGACTAGTGATGCATCTTAAATAACCTTCTAATATTTGATTAACTCTCTCAGTTTGACCCTCCGTTTGAGGGTGATATGCTGTGTGTAGGTGAATTTTTGGTACCTAATGCTTTGAAAAGAGTGTGCCAAAAGTTGCTTGTGAAGATTTTGCCCCTATCCAAAATGATAGTATATGGTAAACCACACAACTTAACAATATTATCTATGAAGAGATGGGCAACCAATATGGGAGTAAAAGGATGTTTTAATGCATGGAAATGAGCATACCTGGTAAACTTGTAAACAATTACCATGATGGTATTTTTCCTTTGTGAATGTGGAAGGTTTTCAATGAAATCCATGGTAATAACAATCTATGCTTGAGCAGGGATCGGCAATGGTTAAAGTAGACCTGGGTATGAAGCTCTATCTGAGTACTATCTGTTTGGGGGTGGGGGCATATTTAACAAGCACTGTCTGTTTTCCCTTGAAAATTCCTGCTTTGAATTGAAAAGGAGGCTTGCTGTTTGGATCCAAAAATGAAGAAGTTCGTATTGATGTGGCCAGTTTGTCCTTCACATAGCTATCTTTTGTCAACAATCACCATGATGGTATTTTTCCTTTGTGAATGCTGAAGGTTTTCAATGAAATTCATGGTGATAACAATCTATGCTTGAACAGGGATAGGCAATGGTTAAAGTAAACCTGCGTATGAAGTTCTATCTATGTTTTTTTTTGGGGGGGGAGGGGGCATATGTAACAAACACTATCTGTTTTCCCTTGAAAATTCCTGCTTTGAACTAAAAAGGAGGCTTGCTGTTTGGATCCACTAACAAAGAAGTTCATATTGATGTGGCCAGTTTGTCATTCACATAGCTATCTTCCACCTCCTGCGGCCATTGTGGCACAAACTCATGCAGAGCTACAATATTCTGTTTATTCAGATTGTCAACAGAGAGCATCAGTTACCACATTTTGCACCCCTTTCTTTATAGTATAGAGTATTGTAATCCCATGAGCTTAGTGAGGCTCTTTTGTTGAAATATAGAGGTAAACTTTTGTTCCAGCAGATGTTTAAGGTTTTCTCGATCTGTTTTGATAACAAAAGGTTGGTGTTGGAGAAAATGTCTCCACTTTGTGACAGCAAACAATATGGCCAGTAGTTCACGTTCATAGGCAGATCTCCTTGATTCCTTGTTTCAAATGACTTGCTAATGAAGGCATTTGACTTTCCATGCTGCCGCAATACAACTAGCATATCAGAATTGGATGCATCAGTCTCAATACAAATGTTGCTTTGAAATCTGGCAATGCCAACACAAGAGCCTTTGTCATGGCCAGTTTTAGTGAATTAAAAGCATGCTCTGCTTCAGGAGTCCCTGGGAATCTATGAGGAGTCATTATGGATGTCAGTGGTTGAGCAATCAATCCATAACCAGCTATAAACTTCCTGTAATAGCCAGTTAGTCCTAGAAATCCCCTAACTGCTTTGGTGGTTGTTAATGTTGGCCAATTGAGCATGGCTTCCACTTTGCCAGGAACCGTAGCCACTCTGTTTCCAGATATGATGTGGCCCAAGTATGTTCTCTACTTGTCTTTGGCCAAAAGAACACTTTGACATATTGGCCAATAGTTGATTATTTCTGAGCAATTATAAGACTCCAGAAATATGTGACAAATGTAATTCCCAAGTGGGGCTATAGATCAAGATATCATCAAAGAAAACTAAAGCAAATTTTTGAATTTGTTGATGAAAGATGTCATTCATGAGGGATTGCAATATTGCTGGTGCATTAGTTAGGCCAAAGAGTATGGTCACAAACTCATAGTGTTCTTGATGAGTTCTAAAAGCTGTTTAATGAATATCCAATGGTGCAGTCAAATTTGACATTATCCTGATCTTAAATCCAGCTTCAAAAAGACATAAGCCCCGTGTAATTCATCAAGCTAGTCTTCAATAATTAGTAGAAGGAATGTATTTTTTGACTGTCAAATTGTTGTCTGTAATCAACAGAAAAGCTCTAAGAACTATCCTTGACTAATAGCATGGGAGAAGAAAAAGGACTAGTGCTCTGTTGAATGATGGAAGACAACATCTCTTTGGCTTGGTTCTCAATTTCATCTTTTTGAATATGATTAAATCTGTGTGGCCTTAAATTCACCGGTTGGGCATTGTGTACTAAAGGAATTTGTTGAGTTTGCTGGTGAATGTTAGTCTCAGTTCAGTAATTAAATACTGGTCTTAGCAACCTATCTGACAGGTCATGTTCTACAATAATCAATTTTTCTCTTACTAATATCATTCATATATTCAAATGTTGCAGTTTTACTCTGCTGGGTCACAGAGCATTTTGAACTTTATGCAACATTTGACCCTCTGGCTGACAAGGTATTATTTCTTCTACACATGAATTTCTCTTAGTTTGGAAAATATAGTTGTCAACTTCTAATGAAGCATGTATTATTTGTTCAAGTCTATCATGAACCATATCTTTATATGTTGAGATATTTTAATTCATTGTTGTAGATATTGTTGATGCTGGGTGTGGTTAGAAGTTCTGTTGCAGTCTTCTAGCTATTTGTTTCCGCACTTTACTTGAAAAATTATACTTCAACCCTTGCAATGATGATGGATTCCTGAACCCTAAAGAGAATAATTACTGTTAAAATTTCGGGAAATCATGGATAAAAGTGTGAGAGAAAAATATTGGTTATCTATTAGCCTCAACTACAGACAAAGGTATTTCTAATCCATGATGAAAAAAAATATTGGCTATCTATTAGCCTCAACTGCAGCAAATGCATTTCCTAGAATGATGTTGATGCAGGGAATGAGATGGAGGGTGAGGGAAGAAGGGGAGAAGAAGTAGGAATGACAAGGGGTGGGGGGGAGAACTCGAGAGGAAAGGGGAAGAAGAAGAAATGGAGAAGAGAAAGAGTTAGGCAATAAATATACTCAATATGTCATTTGTCCATTGCTACTAAACAATAGAATTAAAATCTTTATATAAAAATATCATACTTCTAGGTTAATTTGGAAACATATATAATTTTNTATTATGCCAAAAATATAGAATTTAAGAATTTCTAATATATAGCAAAATATGGAAGCAGATCTAATATATAAAATAACAACTGAAATTCTCGGTAAGTCATCATCAGATGAGCATGCTGATTATTCTGTTGTTGTTGGGAAATTGTTTCAGCAGCAAGTTCTCATGTTGCTTAAGCTGTGACTTCTTTCATTTCTCTATATTCATGTATAATTTCTCCATGGGATGTGTGTTCTTGTCCAGTCTCACACGCAAAATGTGCTAGTTTATCTTCACGTCTTATAGCTTTTTCTCTTTCCACAAATCTCTAATGGTTTCCTGATTCATGCAAATCAATTTGTTTCAATGGTGAGTTCAAGTAGAAGGGATTTCACTTACATTATGTAGGGAAAAAAGGTGGCTCATAGCATTAGCGTCACCCTTTGTAGGGTTGATCAGGCGCACCCTACCGTACCCATATTGTGGAGAACTAATTTCTTTGGTATGAACTCTTGACTTTAGGTCACAATGGAACAACTTGACTATTTGGATATGTAAAAAAATCATTTTTTTCAGATTCCTTGTTCTGATAAACTAACAGGACTTCAAAATTTCTAAGAATTTGGGCTTCTTCCTTCTCTCCCTTCTGTTCTCCTTGGCTTCCTCCCCACTCCAGACATCCACATGCATGCCATGCATATAATGTCCACCTCCATTAACTCCATCAGTGAATGCTTCACCTGGCAGCCTATCATTTGCCACTGTACCTTGTGCAGTATTCCCCCATTACGAAATTTGGCACCCCGCAGCTGTTTCCAACTCATCGCTGGACAGCCATTATTTGGGCACTCTTTGTGAACCCTTTACACACTTGCTGAAGATTACATTTGAATTGATGCCCAATCATACCTATTTCTGGCAACCACAATAATAAAATGGTAACCAGAATGCCTAATGCAATTAGATAAAATATAATAATAGGCTGTCAAGAATCCTGTAATTTCTTTTCCAATTGAGCACCAAATTAAGAAATAATGGTCGGTCGAAATCTATGGCTGCTCTGAAGAGGTGCTCTAGTGTATCAAATGTTGGTGATGGTGGCAAGAACATTGGATGCTAGTGGTGATTGCAGTGGCTTGAGGTGGCGGTGGGTGTGTGCATGTCTCTATGAAGGGGAAGCGGAGAGGGGAAGAAGCATACAAAGATGTGGAGGGTTGGTGGTGGTCATAGGGGGAACAATGCCTATTAATGGTAATCTGCAGTTCTGCAGGCGGTGCTTCTATGGTCAGTGGGACTAGAAACAAAGGGGATATTTATGGCTGCAAGGTTGAAAGAAAATATAAGTTTACAAATCCTCAAATAGCCAGCTAAAGAAGGATACCCATTGTTTCTTCATTGAATTGGAAGAGTTCTAAACATTTCAAATGCCCTTATATCCAAACATACCTGAGCCTAAAGTACCCTCAAGAGTGAAATAAAAAAAAAAAAAAAGGAAAATTGAGTGAGCTGCAACATGATCAGCCATCAGCCTGTTCTGATTGCCCAACTAAGACATCCAAAATTCATGCCCGGCAACACCAGCCCTTTTAGCTTGGTATAGAGTTCAGCATCTTTATGACATTTTTAGTGGACATATGCACCATTAGCTTGATCATAATCCTCAAAGTCTATTACAAGTACCGTTGTTCTCCTTTTTAGGGCTTTTATCACTAGATAATTATGTTGTTATTATTTCAGCATCCTTTGTATTAGGGCCCTGCTGTCTAGTCCAGTGGAAACATCACAATTTAGGGACTGATGATTGAAGTGCCCCCTGGATGGCTTGCTGATTTTGGATGCCCTGTTGTCTCTGTGCATTCTATCATGCAAGTGGTGACTTGAAAGCTGTGTTTTTGATATAAAGTTGTCTAAAAAATATATCAACTTTAGTAATCGAAGACATGAAAACTGAGCTGTGAAATTCTCCACCAATTATATCAAATAAATTGATGAGGTTGCTCAATAATGTCAGATATCCTGTGAGAGAAAGATCTCACTGCATGGATCAATTTAACATATTTTTACCGGACTTTTCTTTTACCATTGAGCCATTTTTTTTATTTCTCGAGGGGAAAGAGAAAGAGGGTCTCATGGATAGAGGTGGCTAAGGGCTGCGCGCATTAATCAAAATACTCTGCTGCATCCAAGATTACAATTAGAATGCTAAGTAGCGGTGGGAAGGGAGCTCAGCTCCATCTTCGGCCAGCGACCCTTTGCCATATGCTCAGCCAAATCAATCTTGCTACTATGCTATTTCTTGTTTTGCTTGCGATAGATATGATATCTCGGTTTAGAAAAACTGGTGAAAACGAGGAATGCTCCTCCATCTGTGGGTACTGCCCGAGACGGAGAGCCTGTTCTTGACCAATGAGCTTAGACCTTAAGAGAGCTTGTAATTAGCAATTCTGGATGCATCGAGACGTAAGTCATTTGCATTTGTTGTGTTTTATTCTATCAAATGAGTACCTTGCGTGAAAATCTAGAAATTTTGTCAGTTATTTTCTTAGTTTATCGTCGATACTCGCAGCCGTTCTCGAGGCTTTTTTGATGGGTTGGGTGACTGCAGGCTTTGGCAATTAAGACTTGCAATCGTGTTTGCCAATGGGTGAAGGATGTGGAGAATGAGATTTTCTTGCTCGGAGCCAGCCCTTTTTCATGGTGAACTCCTCCCCCTTTTTTCTACACAAATTGTATTTATTTATTTATTACATGATTCATAATATCTGTCATCTTTCTTTTTTTTTTTTAATCTTTTTTTCCCCC
>JAODPA010105660.1:0-20421 GCA_025585075.1 Nepenthes mirabilis
CACCGAATTATGGGCTGGCCCATGGTAAATGAATGCCCAAAAGGTATGCTAGATGATCAACGTAAAAACGGCCCAATAGAGCGTGAAGGTCCAAAACTTAAAAGGCCCAAGTCGGTCAACACCATCGTTGACCGTCTGGACTCCGAAAGACGGCTAGCGTACGCGCAGACGATCAACTCGAGCGTTGACTGAAATCACTGTAGCAACAGGCCAAAAATAAAATGCTTTTTACGGGCCTGGCCCACTTAAGCCCACGATCCATTAGACGGCCAACAACGACTCTCCTAGCGATTTCCACGATCTTTGTCATTGACAAAGTCGACGCCTTTCTCGTAAGAAAGGCACCAGATTTTCCCAATATCTTGCCAATTAGGGCACTCCAACGGTAAAAACACAGAAGGAAAGTAAGCAATTTGGAAAGCCACTGACCGTCGCAGAGGAAAACTATCTTGATCCATTTGGCAACTAGCATCAGCTCTGAAAGGTAGGCAAACCAAAAATCACGCAGGGGATCACTCCTTTCAAAGGAGGAAGATCACCCTCTCAACCATAAATAAGCCCTGGAATCCTCATTCCAGGCACGCTCTCAGTTACTTACGCTCTCGATTACTCACGCTTTCGGTTACACATGCTTTCTGTTACAGACGCTTTCTGCTATTGCTCACACAACGCCCACAACGACAACAAACTTACACTTCTCCATTTTCTGCTGTCACACAAAAACCTAAGGCAAACAAAAGCGCTTATAATGGCCGTTTACTGCCTCCCCACCATCCAGATTCAAGAAAACAGTTTCGTCTCTCTTTCATCTGAAGATATACACATTCCTACTTTCTCTCTCTTTTTCTCTCTCAATTCTCAGTTTCTACGTTCTTCTCATATTTCGAAGGTTGTTTACTGACTTGAGTATCGGAGTATTTTTGATGGGATAACTTTCCGCCGACACACTGACCTCCTGTTCTTTTTAGTGGTGTGCAGGGTCCAAACTCAATGAACGGAGCCGGAACCAGGACAAAAGGATCAGCCAGAATCTGTTCGAAGTTCGAATCCAGGACGTATCATTGGCGCCGTTTGTGAGAAACACTTACAAAAGCCAACCACAAATTCGCACAACGGTCTCTTTTTTACTGTCTGATTCTGCATTCGCAATGGTGAACACGAGAGCTCAAGCTAGCGACCTCGCTAGAGACGCCACCATTCATGACCAGGACCACGCTGCTGGTGCCACGGTCAACGGGACAATGGGCGGAGTGCCAGCGCCCTACTTCCAGCAGCTGATGGAGCATATGCAAGCCAACAATCGTCTGCTCCAAATACTTTGCACTCAGAACGAGCAGCGACTGCAAGCGGCTCCTCCAACAACCGTCCCCGCACCGACCACCAAAAAAGGTGGTCAGAGGAAAAAGAAGCCAGCCAGGAAGCCTAAAGGATCCCGAAGCAATCCAGTTCCAGCCTCCTCCCACGTTCCTGGCCAGAACAGGCTTGAAGAACGCTCCGGGAGCACGTTTTTGCGAAAAAGTATGGAGAGAAGAAATCTCTGATACTTTCGGGCAGAAGACGGGAACGCAGTCCAGGAGCGAGCCTCCAGGACTGCCAAGTTCGCTAGAGGCAGTAACCAACCGGCTGTTAAACCCTCCAGGGACAAAACGGAGTTGAGGGTTTATCTCAACTCCAAAAGATCAGCAAACGCCGCTCGCGCAGATCTGCAAGTGGACAAAATCTGGAACCGTGTGTTTCAAGATGAGAAGCGCATCATCAACTTGGACCGATCTCCTTTCACAGTGGAAATCCTGAGCTGTCCACTGCCAATGAAGTTCAAGATGCCTTCCCTTGACTCATACTATAGGAACAATGATCCAATCTACAAGGGTTAGAAAACTCAGCAATGTGCCGCTGCTTCCCACTCACGCTGAAGGGAGATGCCAGAATATGGTTCCATCACCTCCCTTCAGGCACCGTCAATAGCTTTTGTGAGCTCACAGATTTTTTCCTGACTCAGTACGCCTTGAGCCGACGGGAAGAGAAGCAGTCGTGGCATATTTCCAACATCAAGTAGAAATTAGGAGAGAACCCACGGCGATTCTTGAATCGTTTTGTGGTGGAGGCTAGGCAGATTCCTCGGATCACAGAGGAGATAAAGCTGGACAGTTTTATCTCTGCACTGACCTACGGTGACTTTTTCAAGCACCTGGCCTATAAAAATCCTAAAACCTTCTGGGAAGAGAAATCCATTACCCGGGCCTATGCTGCAACAAAGAAGGCTACCGAGGCAAAACGTCCAGAGCGGGCGGATCAGCCTCGATCGTTCCCTAGAGAGGGAAAAAGGAAATACAGCGGCGGAGATCACTCCCACCAGAAGCAGCACCGAACTAGGCCCCCAGAGCGCAGAGACTATGGGCCCACCAGCTTCACACCTCTGACGGACACACGCTCGAACGTCCTCATACAGATCCACGGAGAAAAATTCTTGAAGTGGCCAAAACTACTAAAGAAAAACTCTAGAAATCAGTCGAAGTACTGCAACTTTCATCGCTCTGCTGGCTATTCAATTGAAGACTGCAAGACACTGTAGAGGGAGATCGAGGAGCTGATTCGCAGAGGGCACCTTACTAAATTTGTCAGATGTCCTCGACAGAGCTCTGGAGCAGCTGACGGAAAGGGGCAGGAGCAAACTCCTCCCTGAAACCGGGTTGCAGCAGGGGTGGTTAACATGGTTACCACCCGACCTACTAAAACCCCATCTGGCGGCAAGGAACAGCAGATTGGGAGGAAGAAGCAGCGCACGGCAGACAACACTATCAACTTTAGTGATGATGACTTAGCTCATGTAGCGTCCCCCCATGCTGATCTCCCCATGCTGATCCCCTCGTTGTATCCGAGCTCGTTTCGGACGGTAGTGTACACTACCAACTGAAGCGAGTGTTTATCGATAATGGAAGTTCTAGAGATTTACTTTACTTAGATGCTTTCTTCAAATTAGGCTTAAAAAAGAATCAATTGAAACCTCCGGAAGGCCCATTATACGGTCTCGATAACGAGCCTGTGCCTGTTCAACGGACTATCTAATTGGAGGTCACATTGGGTACGTATCCAAAAACAGCAAGTCGAACGCTCACCTTCCTGGTAGTCGACCTACCCTAGTATACAACGTCATACTGGGCAGACCGTACTTGATAGCGTTCGGGCGGTCACTTCGATTTCACACCTCAAATGAAGTTTTTCACACCCTATGGTGTTGGGGAGGTGCTGGGCGACCAAGTTACCGGGCGAACCTGTTATATGTCACAGATTGCCCCAAGCGGCAGCACAGAATAGTTGGAGAACTCGACCATCGGGACAAGACAACCCTTCAATAAGCGCAGTCCAGTGAAACCATGGATCTAATTCCACTAGACCCGGAAGAGCCGAAGAAGTGTGTACATATCGGGGGCTCACTCACTGGACCACTACGCAATGAACTGATTACGTTCCTTTGACCTTTTTGCGTGGACTCCAGCAGACATGCGTAGAATTCTGGCAGAAATAATGGTCCATAAGTTGGGGCTTGACTCCAGCCAAAAACCATCAGGCAGAAGCGGATGAACTGCTTCGTTGAAAAGCTTATCATCATCCGAGAGGAGGTGAAAAAACTGCTGGACGTAGGCTTCATTAGGGAAGTCCAATACCCAGACTGGCTCTCTAATGTCGTCTTAGTAAAGAAAAGCAACGAAATATGACAGATGTGCGTCGATTTTACCGACGTTAATAAAGCCTGCTTGAAGGACAACTTTTCCTTGCCCAGGATTGACTTGCTGGTTGACTCAACAGCCGGACATGAGCTGCTAAGCTTTATGGACGCCTATTCGGGTTACAACTAGATCCGGATGAGTCCGGAGGACGAGGAGTATACTTCATTCATGACCGATGAGGGCACCTACTGTTATAAAGTAATACCTTTCGGATTTAAGAACGCTGGAGCAACCTACCAACGGCTGGTCAACAAAATATTTAAAAAACATATTGGTCGCAACATGGAGGTCTACGTCGACGACATGCTCGTCAAGATTAGGGTCATCGACGACCACATTTGCGACCTGGAAGAGTTATTCGAGATGCTCCGTAAGCATCACATGAAGCTGAATCCAACTAAGTGTACTTTCGGAGTAGCCTCCGACAAATTCCTGGGTTTCATCGTTTCCCAACGGGGGATCGAGACAAACCAAGAGAAGATCAAAGCGCTCGCAGATATGGTTCTGCCAAGAACGTAAAGGACATCCAGCGACTGATTGGACGGCTGGCAGTATTGTCCCGCTTGCTTGCGAAATCCGATAACAAGTACCAGCCCTTCTTTAAAGCCCTTAGAGGAACAAAATCCAAGGGGTTTCAATGGACTGTGGAATGCCAAACTACTTTCGATGAACTAAAACAGTATTTGGCCAGCCCACTGTTGTTGGTGTCACCCAAGGGTAAAGAGGAGCTATACCTTTACGTGGCAGTGTCGGAGGCGTCCCTCAGTTCTGTCCTCGTGCGCCAGGACTCCGACGCTCAGTGGCCGGTCTACTATGTGAGTAAAACGTTGACCGGCCTAGAGACCCGTTACTCATGCGCAGAATAATTGGCCTTGGCGCTAATACTCTCCGTGTAGAAGTTACGGCCTTATTTTCAGGCCCACCGGATAGTGGTCCTCACTGACAAGCTACTGAAAAACATCCTCCAGAAGCCTGACATTTCTGGACGATTGGTGAAATACGCTATCGAGTTCCGCGAGTTCGACATCGAATTCCAGCCCAGGTTTGCTGTGAAAGTACAAGCGCTAGTTGATTTCATTGTCGAGACTACAACCCCAGTCCTCGAGGAACAGCCCAAAGAAAGCGCGGAACTGCTTGTCGGAATTTCAGAATGGATACTCCACGTGGACGGATCGTCTACGGACACAAGCAATGACGCTGGAGTGGTCCTTACGACCCCTGATGGGTTTGAGGTAAAATACTCCCTCAGGCTCAATTTTCTGGCAACCAATAACGTTCCCGAGTACGAGGACCTATTAGCCGGATTGCGGTTAGCCAAGGAGTGTTCTGCCAAGAGATTGACAGTTTACAGTGACTCTGAGCTAATCGTTAACTAGGTTAACGGAGGCTTTGAGGCGAACAATCCACTCTTGGCCAAATACTTGGCAAAGGTAAGGGAGGCCGCCCAGGGTTTTGACAAACTGATCTTGGTCCACGTTCCTCGAACTAAAAACTGGAAGGCAGACCAGCTGGCTAAAGCCGTTGCGGCCGAAAATTCGGAACAGTATTCAAGGGACATGTAGGAGATCCTAGACGGTCCCAGCATTGAGAAGCGAGAGGCAATGTAGATTTTCAAAGTGGAAAACTGGATGACGCCTTTCCTAAACTATCTGGCGGACAGATCATTGCCGGAGGATGTGGAGAAGGCCAAACGGGTCAAGAAGACAGCCAGCTGATATGCTGTGGTTGACGGACAGTTATACCGCCGTGGCTACTCGACTCCATACCTCCGTTGTTTAACCCCTGAAGAGGTTGACTACGCTTTAAGCGAAGTCCACCTCGAGATCAGTGGGTCATACATTGGCGGAAAAAACTTGGCCTTCAAGGTCATGCGCCAGGGCTATTATTTGTCCTTGATGAAAAAAGACACGCTGGAGTTCGTGAAGAAATGTGAAAGCTGCCAACTTCACAGCAACCTTCACCACCAGCCATCCGCAGATCTGAAGGCCCTTCAGGCCCCTTGGCCCTTCACGCAATGGGGGCTCTATCTCCTCGGCCCGTTTCCCATCGCCATGAGGTAAAGTAAATTCATCATCGTGGGCATCGACTACTTCACCAAGTGGGTTGAAGCTGTCCCACTGGCTAAGATTACAGAACACAACGCCCTAGAGTTCCTCCGCCAAAACATCGCCTGTAGATTCGACGTCCCCAAGGTCGTTGTGACTGACAACGGGACCCAATTTTTGGGAAACTACTTCACCAAGTATTGCATCAGCCTTAGCGTCAAGTTGGTTCACTCTTCGGTGGCATACCCCCAAACAAACGGACAGGTGGAGGTGAAAAACCGAACGCTACTCCACGGGTTAGAGACTAAGTTGGAGGACGCAGGGGGCTCTTGGGCGGATGAGTTCCCCTCCGTTCTTTGGTCTTATCGAATAATCTCTAAGAAACCAACGCGCGAGACGCCCTTCAGCCCCTATTATGGGACTAAGGCGGTAATCCCTGTCGAAATTGGGCTTCCAAGTCTCAGGGTGGAGTCTTTCGACCCACTGACTAACTCCCAAAAAATCAAGGAGCACTTAGACTTGTTAGAGGAAGCCCGCAACACTGCCAGAGTACGGACAGCAGCCTACTAATATCGGATCGCTCGATACTATGATAAAAAAGTTAAGGCACGACGATTCGATGTAGGGGACCTGGTCCTACGAGGCGTCGAGGCCACAGGCAAGCTGACCGGCCGCAATAAGCTCTCTCCTAATTGGGATGGGCCTTTCCTCGTCTCCGCTGTCTTAATTTCGTGAAAAATAAGTGTTTACTTAGCATACTTCGTATGTGTATGTGCATGTATTTTCTTTGCAGGTTACCCGACTTAAACTGCCCCTAAGTCGGAAGGGTCTTTACCCTCTCGTTAAACCCTTGTCATCCAGGCGGCCCATAAGTGGTCGAACTTGAACCTCGGTCATCCGAGCGGGCCATTAGCGGCTGTATCTAAACCCTGGTCATTCAGGTGGCCCATAATCGGCCTAATATGAACATCGGTCATTCGAGCGGCCCATTAGCAATCGTACTAAACCCTAGTATCCAGGCGGCCTATCAGCGATCGTATTAAACATTGGTCATATAAGTGGCCCGATAGCGGTCAAAAATCTTAGGGGGCTTACGCAACATACGCAACGACCTCCTCTACGAGGAGATAGCGGGATCAGTCAGCGACGGTCGAAGGGAGACGTATCCTTCTCCAACGTTGGCCATCCAAGTCATCACTTGGACAGTGCCGCTAGACTAGTTAACACAACCGCCTGCCAAGCCTAAGAACATAGCTTCTTATGCAGCCCAACAACATCAACTGGCCAACTCAGTTGGCCACCCCATACAACAAAGTATACAAACACGAACAGTAAAAATAAATTGACACTGAATTGAAAGAGTTTCTATTTTATCGCTTGAAATGTGTTACAAATTACATTTTACACACGGGAGGACACAAAAAATGTACAACAGGCTACGGGGGCAGCAGAGGCCCTTGAATGTCACGGGGCTCCTCCACGAGGTCATCTTTGTGTAGCACCGCTCTGTTGGACAAATTGATGAACTGAACTGGGAAATCAAGATCAATTAGCCGCGCAACGCGCCGACCAACATTGATCCCCTCCAACAGCTGCGCATGCATCATGCCTCCAACCTTGTGGGGACAGATCTGGAGACTCAAATCGTTCTCCAAGGTTGCAACTCGTTCATCAAGCCGTTTGAGGCGCATTTTGCTTCGATCATCCTCCTCCTTCAAACGAGCATTCAAGCGGGCAACATCAGCCTTTAGCTCAGCGTTCTCCGTTTCCACTCCGGCCAAAACAGCCTCGAGGGCTACAATCTCCTCGCGGTGCTCGCTCCCCGAAGCTGCCTGCCTGGCATCCAGCCAGGCGATCTCCACCTCCCTATCGGTGATTACCTGGTCTCGTTGATCCACCACTTTGATAACAGCGTATGCCAACTTCCTCGACTGCACAAGAGGAAAACAAATAACAAGTTAGAAATCCGCGACAGGAAAAAATACACGGAAGCCATCGCCAAGAATCATACCTCCCATAATCTCCTCGCGGGTCTCACGGGCCTGGCCTCCAGACTTGGCCTAGGTGGTGGTGGACCAAGAGCATCCTCTCGAGCTAAACTAGTAGCGGCCTCCTCCAAAATGCGCTCTAGCAGTTCTTCAGTTTCATCCATGGCTTCTGCAGGCTCCACAACTACAGCCTCCGGAACAGCTGCTGGAGGATCAAACTCCACCATTGACTCCACAGCAGGAATCTGCACTGCTGGAGAGCTAACAAACGGCTCCTGCGCCTCCACCACTGGCTCGCAATCAGGCTCCGTAAAGGATTCTGTCAACACTGCCCAAGAAGCCGCTTGTGGCGCGGGCTACACCAGGATGACTCATTCTCCTGATTTCACTGGCCAGTCCTCGTAGGTCGCCTCTAGGCCCGCAGTACTACTAGGTCCGTAGCAGATTTCGGCAGCGACGTAATCAATGCAAGACGACGACGACGAGGGCATCTCCAGCACCTTTTCCAGCAGCGGGCCGATAAAAGTGTGCCGCATGCGGATGATTACGCCCTTGGAATCCTCAGGCCTCATCATCCTTACTGGCGACATGGGTTTTTAAACTGGGGATGGCGGACCCCAGTTCACCTTTTTGGTCTCCTTCCGAGAAATCAGGAAATCCCGCTTGAACTCATCGGGGTTTTCCTCGATTAACTTAGTCAACCACTCCTCGGCCTTCGTCTCCGCCATAGACGGCGTCCCCGTATACGCCTCTGGGACCTAATCCCAATCCTTCGAAAGGGGCTCGGTTGCCCCCACGCTCACGAAGAAAAACCAGTTCTTCCAGTTCTTCAACGAGTCATATATAGCCTTATTTATATTTAGGCCAAGGCGAGGGACGAGTGATATCCATTCTCCTCTCTGGTTTATTTTGAACAGTACCCTCACCATCGACATCCTTAATTTCTTACCACGCTTTCGAAGAAAAATACACAAAGTATAGAGATACCGGATAGCATTGGCGTGAAGTTGAGCGATGGGTACTCGTAGAGCTTTCAAGAGGGACTCCAAATCGTCTGACAACGGGAGACGAAGGCCGCCTCTCAGGTGGGCCTCGTAAACTATGATATGCCTCACTGGAGGAGCAAAGGCTTTGTCATTCCTTCCCGAACTCTCCATGCGATTTCCTTTGGGACATTGAACTCAACGCACAACGCTTTAACATCATTCTCTCTCAGAACGGAGGCGATATCTGCAACGGATGCCATGGTTTGCAAAAGGAACTAGGGTTTCTGAGAGTAAAAGTTGGAGGAGAAGAAGACGAAGGCTATGAGGCGTAAAGATTTTCGAAATGAATGGGGAAAACTTAAACGGCAAGCACGAGTTAAAACCCCTCATTAAAGACACCGTCAGTCCTGCCACGTGTCGCCTCCCTACTTGACTTTTCAAAAGGCAGATCTCTAATGCATTAATGGCGAGGATATCCGCCCAACCAAAAGAAGACGCGTGTCTTCTTCTGTCCTGCAAACCGGCTGATAGCCACGTGTCAATCAAGGCTAGCAGAAAGTCTTCCGAAACTGGCCAAAGACGGTCAACAGTCATGGTTAACATCCTTCTCCGGAACTGGCCAAAGAAGGTCAACAGTTCTGATCAACATTCTTCTTTGGAATTGACTAAAGACGGTCAACAGTTCTGGTCAACATCCTTCTCTAAAACTGACCAAACACGGTCAACAGTTCTGGTCAACATTCTTCTCCGGAACTAACCAAAGGCAGTCAACAGTTCTGGTCAATATTCTTCTCCGGAACTGACCAAAGACGGTCAACAGTTTGGGTCAACATCCTTCTCCGGATTAAACCAAAACGGTCAACAGCTCCGATCAAACTTTCCTCTCTGCCTTTCATAGAGTCCTCCGTGATCCTCAAACGACGAAGGATAGTAAGGGGCATCTCATCATGAACATACCGAAGCCCAAAATTCTAGCTACTGGCATGGGGGGCTAGTGATGGGTACACCGGACTATGGGCTAGCCCATGGTCAACGGAGGCCCAGAAGGTATGCCAGACGGTCAACGTAAAAACAGCCCAACAGGGCGTGAAGGCCCAAAACTTGAAAGGCCCAGGACGATCAACGCCATCGTTGACCGTCTGGACTCCGGAAGATGGCTAACGCTAGCGCAAACGGTCAACTCGAGCATTGACCGGAATCATTGTAGCAACAGGCCAAAAATAAAAGGCTTTTTACGGGCTTGGCCTACTTAAGCCCACGATCCATCAGACGGCCAACAATGGCTCTCCTAGCGATTTCCACGATCTTTGCTGGCTTCCAAAACGAATATTGACAAAATCGGCACCTTTCTCATAAAGAAGGCACCAGATTTTTCCAATATCTTGCCAACTGGGGCACTCCAACAGTAAAAACACAGAAGGGAAGTAAACAATTTGAAAAGCCGCTGACCGCCGCGGAGGGAAACTATCTTGATCCATTTGGCAACTGGCATCAGCTCTGAAAGGCAGGTAAACAAAGAATCACGCAGGGGATCACTCCTTCCAAAGGAGGAAGATCGCCCTCTCAACCATAAATAAGCCCTGGAATCCTCATTTCAGGCACGCTCTCAGTTACTTACGCTCTCGATTACTCACGCTTTCGGTTACACACGCTTTCTGTTACAGACGCTTTCTGCTATTGCTCACACAACGCCCACAACGACAACAGACTTACAGTTCTCCATTTTCTACTGTCTCTCAAAAATCCAAGGCAAACAAACGCGCTTCTGACAGCCGTTTACTACCTCCCGACCATCCATATTCACGAAGACAGTTTCGTCTCTCTTTCATCTAGAGATACACACACTCCTGCTTTCTCTCTCAATTCTCAGTTTCTGTGACCTTCTCATATTTCGAAAGTTGTTTTCTGACTTGAGCGTCGGAATGTTTTCAGTGGGATAACTTCCCGCCGGCAAACTAACCTCCTGTTCTTTTTAGTGGTGTGCAGGGTCCAAGATCAATGAACGGAGCCGAAATCAGGACAAGCGGATCAGCCTAAATCTATTCGAAGTTCGGATCTAGGACACATTAAATATATTATCAATAAATCGAAAGTTAAGTCTAACATTAACGGTCAAAAAAAATAACATTCAATAACGATTATAAAAAATAATATATAGTTGGTTCAACCATATATCATAAATAGTAACATTTGACATTTAAGTATATTAAAATAATTATGATCCTGATGGGTACGCCAGTAATGAGTTGGTCCAGAAAGAAGTGACAGCCTAGAATCGCTATAGCCCATTTATGCAAAGACGATCAATGCGAGACGTTGACCGGTTAGAAGCCAAAGAAGACGAAGAAATTAGGATGAACAACTTGGACGGACAACTTCCTAGACGATCAGCACTTCTATTGACCGAAAACTTGATCACTTGAAGATCAAGCTTAATGCGACCCAAGCCTAATTTGGCCCACACGTCTGTCCACGACCAGCAATGGTCTTCTCCCTTGATTGTGTGCTCCCCAATCCATTCAGTAACGGTCACCAGTAGATCTAACGCACATCCTTAAAGGAAGGCACCATAATCCTCTCCCGGTTTGTTGCTAACTCTAACGGTTATAAGAATGCAGAAAGAAGGTAATCAAGGTAGCGACCGTTACTGCTACCGAAGCTCTCCGCCAAAAGGAGGAAACAATCCAAGTAGAGCACGGGGATCAGGCCCTTTTGCATAAGGAAGGCTGCCCAGGGCAACGCCTATAAAAGGCCATGAAATCTTCATTCCAGGGGACGCTTTCAGACACGCTTGAATTCGCTCACAAACACTTGCATACCCCAACAATCTTACGCTCTCAGTTATTTTCACTTACCCATGAGAAGCCATCTTCTGCAAAGTTTTCACACTTTCAGGAGCGTAATCCTCACTCTCTCTATTACGTTCCTAGAGAACATAGTACTTAGAGTTTACGCTTCTCAAGGGCTTCAAAGCCTTTCTCGATAAGAGCACACACCCATCTCAGCACTCTCCACATTTTCATTGCTTTCGTTACTTTTACCTTCCAAATTCGAAGGCTATTTACTAACTTGAGCGTCGGAGTATTTTCAGTGGAACAATATCTCGTCGATGCCTGACCTCTTGTTCTTAGTTGTGGTGTGCAGGATCTGAACTTGGTGGATGGAGACAAACTCAGATGATCTATTTGACCTAAATTTGTTTGAAACTTGGATCTAGGACACATCATTGGCACCGTTTATGAAAATCTTACAAAAAGCCAACCACTTTCCTAAGTAACTTCACACAATCTCACTCTCTCAACTTCTCTTTCCATTATCCAATATGGTGAACACAAGAGCACAAGCGAGCAATCCCATCAGAGACGTGACCTCACCCGACCAGGGCCACACTTTTGGTGCCCAGGTCAACGGGATGGTTAACGGCGTGCCAGCACCATTTTTCTAGAACCTGGCAAAGAACATGAAAAATATGAACAAGATGCTCAGGATCCTCTGCGCTCACTAGGAGAACGTTCAGTAGGGGGCTCCACCTGTGGCTCCCCCTACTCCGGCCTCCAAAAGGGGAGGACAAAGGAAGAAGAAGCCGGCCAACAAGACTGAGAAGCTGGTCACCGTCGCAGTCCCTAAAAGCCTCGATGGCTTAGAGCCGATTAAGGCTCGAGGGACGCCTGGGCAGCAAGACTCCGGAAGAGAGTCCAAAATGCAGGAATCCTTGATACTTTCGGGTAGATACCACCCATCCAACTTAGGAGGGAGCATCAAGGGTCATCAGATCTGCTGGGGATAGTAGCTGGCTAACTGTCCGCCACGTCAGAGAAAGGACGGAATTGAGGACCTTCGTCAACTCCAAAAGAATTGACAATGCCGTCCCAACGGATGTGCGGGTAGAGACGATCCTTAGACGCGTGCTCAAGGATGACAAACACACCACAAATCTCGACAGATCACCCTTTGTGGCCCAGATTTCGAACCGTCCGATGTCGATGAAGTTCAAAATGCCAACCTTTGACTCTTACGATGAGAGTGTTGATCTGATAGATCACCTAAATCATTTTCACACTCATCTGAGTCTACAAAGGTTGGACGACGCGGCCATGTGCCACTGTTTCTCTCTCACGCTAAAAAGTGACGCCCGTATCTGGTTCCACGGCCTCCCCTCAGATTCTACCCATAGCTTTTGAGAACTCTTTGACCTCTTCCTGGCACAGTATGCCTCCAACCGCCGGGAAGAGAAGCAGTATTGGCATCTCTCTCATATCAAGCAGAAGTAAGAAAAAAATCCACGAAGTTTTCTGGATTGCTTCGTAGCGAAGGCGAGAAGAATTCCTTGGCTGACAGAGGAGATGAAACTTGGAAGTTTCATTTCTGCCTTAACACATGATGACTTCTTTAGGCACTTGACGCATAAAAACCCGCAGATTTTCAAGGAGGTGGAGTCAATCACTAGGGCCTATGCAGTGAAGGAGGAGGCCAACAAGGCTAAACGTTTCGATCGGATCGAACAACCTCGTTCTTTCCTGATTGTGGGAAAGAGGAAGTATAATGGCAGTGACCACTTCCATCAAAAGCAGCACAGGGCCGGAATGCTAGAGAGGAGGAATTATGGGCCGACCAACCTGACGCCCTTAACAGACACACACGTCAACAACCTCATGTAGATCTGTGGGGAGAAGTTCTTTAAGTGGCCAAAGCCACCTAAGAAGGCGGAGGGAGGAAATCTATCGAAATATCGCGATTTTTATCGATCTTCCAGACACTCCACGGAAGACTACAAGACACTGCAGAGAGAAATCAAGGACCTCATCCGTAGGGGACACCTCACCAAGTTTGTCAAGAACCCTGGTCAGAGCTCGGGGACCTCAAGCAGGGAACAGTCAGAGCCTTTCCCACCGTAGAATCGGGTCGCAATTGGGGTAGTCAATATGATTGCTACTCGGACGGCCAAGACCCAAGTGGATCGTAAGGAGAAACAAACTGGCAGAAGAAGCAGCGCACGAAAGATAATGTCATTAGCTTTAGCGACAACGACTTGAACCATGTAATCTCCTCCCATGTTGATCCCCTCATTGTTTAGCACTCGTCTCAGATGGTAGCATCAGCTACCAACTGAAACGAGTCTTCATTGATAATAGAAGTTCCCGCAAATTACTTTACATTGATGAGTTTTTAAACTTGGTTAAAAAAGAATCAATTGAAGCCTATCGAAGGCCTACTCTACGGTTTGGACAATGAACCAGTGGCTGTCCAAGGGTCAATCCAACTGAGGTCACCCTGGACATGTATCTAAGGATGGCAAGCCGCACGCTCTCCTTCTTAGTTGTCAATCTTCCCTTAATGTATAACGCATTCTAGGCCACCCGTGCCTAACTGCGTTCAGAGCTATCACCTCAATACTGCACCTTAAGATAAAGTTCCCAACAGTATGCGGTATCAGTGAGGTGTTGGGTGACCAAGTCATTAGGAGGCCATACTACACGTCCCAGATCGCACCCTGTGGCACCATAAAAGCGACAAGGGAACTTGACCATCGGGATAAAATAACTTTACAACAAGCACAGTCTAGTAAAACCATCGATCTAATCCCACTGGATCCAGAAGACCAAGAGAGGTGCGTACGAATCGGGAGCTCACTCACTGGTACACTGTGCAACGAGCTAGTCACGTTCTTATTACAGAACGCTGACATCTTCACATGGATACCTGGAGACACAGGTATTTTTCGGACCCAGAATGGCAAGTTGGTTCCTTGGACGTAGAATGCGGTTCACCTCAAACGCTATTTTCAGTAAAGACACAGGTGAGTCAACCATATGCATGCATGTATGAACACTTTTCACGTTGTATTTCTTATGGCACTACACGATAGACTTCCTTTCCTTTCTTTTTCATATGCATATATATGTCTGTTTGCAAATTTACACGACCTAAACTGCCCCTAAGTCAGGAGGATTTTTATCCTCTCGTAACTAAACCCTAATCATCCAAGCGGCGTATGAGTCATCGTAACTAAACCCTGATTATCCAGGCCGCTCGTGTGCGGTCGTAATTAAATCTTGATCATCCAGACGGCCTACAAGCAATCGTCATTAAATTCTAGTAATTCAGGCGACTCACAAGCGGTCGTAATTAAACATTGGTCATCCAAGCGGCCTACTAACGGTCGAACTAAACATTGGTTATTTAAGTGGCCCATTCGTGGTCAAAATTTTAGGAGGCTCAACCAGCACACGCCACAACCTCCTTCGCCAGGAGCGAGCGTGGTCAGTCAACGAAGGTCGTCAGGAGCAAAGGCTCTCCATCCAAAAGTCAGCCACCCTAGTTCGCATTTGGGTAATGCCGCCAAGCCTCTACTCATGCATGAACATAGAACGAGCTTGACCTAACATTAGGGTACACCTTGTGTCTACTTTAGGACCTAAGTTCATTAGAGAGCGCAACAGACCTCCCAAGTAGCACTGACCGACCAACTTGCGTACAATACGCCAAGTCAGCCGGCCTATGAAACGGCATGCAAGTTGGAAAACGAAAAACAAGAACAAAAGTGCAAGAAAGAAGATGCATACTGCCATAACAAAATTGTGCATCAGGGCACTGTTCATTAATGTGTCATCATTATACAAAGTGCATACATCATTCTTCATAACGTCTCACAAAAAGAAAAAGGAGCAAAAAGAGTCCAGACAGTGCCGCCGCTGCCATGATATCATATCTCAGCTTGGTGGATTCCCGAGGTTGACGAACCTCCCCGAGAATTACGTCGGGACCTCCAACCGCGATCGATGGAGTACCACACCAAATCAGATCTCTGTGAGGCACCAGCATTGCACGAATCCAGGAATCCAATGAGGAAGCGAGGATCCACCAGGGAGGCAATCCTGCGGTTGAAACAAATCCCCTCCTGAAACCACTCCTCCAGAACAGGTGCCACCTCTTCAAGGTGAAGCCACATCCTTATCTCGCCCTCAAGCGCTGCAAGGCTCGTTGGTGCGCCTCCTGATCCTCTTGCCCGTCATCGTTAAAGGTTGGGCCCGATTGAATGGAACACTCCTTCTCCCGAGCCACCTCATCCTCCTCTGAGGATGAAATCTCGATCATGTCACCCTACACCTCATGAGGCTAGCAAACAAAAGGGTGTTAGAAAGGGAAATACAAACTGTTACAACAAAAACTCTAAAGCCGGATGACAAAGGAAGTACCTGGCGAGAAGGCACAGGGCGGTCGGTATAGGCGGCACAGAAAGGCTCTGGAGATCTCTCAAAGAATAACCACCCAGAAGAGGAACCATGGGAAGGGCAAGGCGTATTGTCCGGCCCCCAGTTGAAGAGAGTTGGAATGCCTATCATATTCTCATTAGCTATGGCAAGTCAAGAATGGAGAACAGTTCAGGGACAAGATTCAAGGGGACAAATGCTAAGGTAAAACCCCAGAACCCTAGCCAATTTATAAATCAGAGTTCCTGCCTAAAAGAATAACACGCAAATCAAAGGATAGTGTCGTTTTGGAACCCAGTGATGCTTGCGTCACAATTATGAGGGGTCAGTTTGAGCGTTACAGCAGAAACCCTTAGCCAATGAGAAAAGAACGCGACAAAGGCACGGCAATGGCAGACAGCATCCTAAGGGCAGGCCGCTCCTCAAAAAAAGGGGGGTGACTGCAAAAAAGCTAGCCACCAAAATTCACACTTAGGCAGCGCCGTCAAACTCCAGATCACAAATGAAGGACAAGCTTGCCTGACGACGAGATCCACCCTGGTGACTTCCACGGGGCCCAATTCTTTTAGTGAACATCATGAACATCTCGAAAAAGTCAGATGACCAATTTGCTCACAACGCACCAAGTTGGCCGGAAAACGCAATGACAATGCATAAACGGCAACAATTAAGGCGAGAATGAAGAACGTCAATAAATATTCATTTTATTGACCAAAATCTGTACAATTAAAAGGAGTAAGGAGTACAGAATCTACCAAGGAGCACAGCCTCTAGGAGGAGGAGGTGGCTATCCCACGAGACTCTCACGATGCTGGGTAGAATGGTTTTAGGGATTAAGAAGTTTCATTGGAAAGCTGGGGTCAACCAGTCACGCTATGTGCCGGCAAAGATAGACCCCCTCCCACAACCGCACCATCAACATGTCAGAAACCTCACGGGGGCGTATGCGAGTAGTCAACTCATTCTCTAATGATGTCATTTGCTCCGCAAGTTGATCGATACGCCTCACAGCACTATCCTTTTGTTCCATTAATAGGACGTTCTTCTCCCTCAGTTTGGTGATCTCTTCTTCCAAACTGGCCACCACAAGTCCTATAAGCACAGCATTCTCGTCTTTCAATTTCGTGTTCTCCACCCCCAAACTTGATATCACACATTGCTGAGTGGCTGTCTCCTCCTGGTGCTCTGCTCTCTATAGCTCCAACTCCTCCTCAAACCAAGCTATCCCCTTATCACTATCGGAGATGGCCAGATCCCGTTAGCGCAGCGCCTTGGTGACTGCCTTGCTAGCTTTCTTCTCCTACAAAGGCCACACATGTCAAATGACAGCAACAGAGAAAAATAGGAGGAGAGTTACAAAAACTTACCCGCCAGATTCGACGTTCAGGCCTTGCTGGCGGCTGCGGGACTTGGTCTTTGGAGATGAAGGATTGAACATAGCAACCTCCTGGTCAAGCCCAGCAGTGACCTCCGCCGCACACTCCTCCAGAAGCTCAGTCATCAAATCCTCCGACTCATCCGACTCTTCACCAGCTAGCTCCTCTAGTATCGTAAGCTGCTTAAAAATCAACTTCGGTTGATCAGCTAGCAGATTGATGATTGGCTCCAAAATTAGCTTTGTCGGTGGCTCAATTGATGGTTCATGTAGCTCCGCTCACGGCTCATCAGCCGGCTCTGATGGCCCCATTGGCGGCCCATCAGTTGGCTCCAGCAACTCAGCTCGCAACTCATCAGCTGGCCCCAATGGCTCCACTCGTGGCTCATCAGCCGGTGGTTCTGCTAGTGGCTCACTGATTACCTCTATTATTTCAGCTGACAACTCAAAAGCTGGCTCTGGAGTTGGCTCTCCTAGCTCAACTACTGTGCTAACGCCGGTGCCGCTTGTGCCAAAGAGCTACCCCCTCCGCTGCACCACATGGCTTCAAATTCCCCAAGAGTCATCTCCTCTCCTGAGCGATTCCCCACTCCTGAAAAACGGCCAGCCACTACGTAGTCTGGCCCAGAGGATGATGAAGAAGGCTCCAAATTTGCAACCTTCTTTAGCCCTGGACTGATGGGAGCAGTAACATGGGAGGATTCCTCAGCAATCATAACTCCGGCTTTCCTCCTCCTCCGAGAAGCCTCTAATGATGGCAACTTGAATTTTTGTGTTGGAGAAGGAGGACCCTAATTGGCTCTCTTGAGATCCTCTCAAGAAACCAGGTAGTCTCTTCTAAAGTCCCTAGAGTGCTTCCTCACAAGCTCTGACAACTCTTTCATGACAGCAACCTCCTCCTTCTCTGGCGTTCCTATAAATGCCTTCAGTACCTTGCCCCATTCCTTGGACAAGGGCCATGACGCCGCAACATAGACAAAGAAAAAACGATCCTTCCAATTCTTCAGTGAATCATAAACAGCACTGTTGATCGGAAGATCCCTTGACGTTAGAGAGATCCAGTTAGCACTCTCAGTGAAGCAAAACATCACTCTCATTGTGTCGATCGTCAACATCTAAGAATAATGGTCCATAAAGATCCAAATGGAGTAGAGGTATCACACGACATTGGCATGGAGCCGTCCAATGGGCACCTGGAGAGCGGAGATAATATCAAGCAACTCTTGAGGGATCGGAAGACGGAGCCCACTCCTCAGGTGGGCCTCATACACAGTGATGTAACCCTCAGGAGGAGAGCATGCTCAATCCTCCCTGCTAGGGACTCTAAAAACATTCTCATTAGGGATGTTGTACTCGATGTACAATTTCTTCACATCACTCACACTGAGAACTGAAGTAATTTGGAAAGCCATGGAAACGAAGGAAAACAATGAAATACTTAGAATTTCTCATGAAGGAAAAAACGGCGGAAGGTGTGGCAAGTTTGAAATGCAACGAACGGCACGCTAAAAGGTGTGTAAACATCAGGAAAGGGAAAAAACTGTCTCGAAAATGCATGCCCATCATTGTGACATGTGTCGCTCCCTGAAAGGGTGTAAGCGATCCAGATCCCTAGGAGTATTAATTGTCGGGATCACAAATCCCCTACGTGTGGACGCATGGCCCACTTTTGAGCTAACAATCTGGCGACGAGATGGCGCATCCTTTCAAACTCCTGTAGTTCTCCGGACTAGACGATCAACAATTCGGTCAACTTTTCCTTTGTAAGTTCTCCGGATTTCATCCTAAACAGTCAACGATCCAACTGGCCAACTCTCCGGAGATTGACTTCATGACCAACGGCTGCCTCAAGAAGATTGTCCATCCACTCGCGTCCCATCTTGAACATGTTGGAGGCCAAAATCTTAGGCCACCAGTATGGGGGGGGCTAGTAATGGGTAGCCAGTAATGGGCTAGCCTAGAAATGAGTGACAGCCCAGAATCACTACAACCGATTTACGTCAGGACGGTCAACGCCCCGCATTGACCGATTGGAAGCCAAAGAAGATGGAGAAATCAGGACGGCCAACTTCCTTGACAGTTAACACTTTCATTGACTGAAAACTTGATCACTTGAAGATCAAGCTTAATGCGGCCCAAGCCCAACTTGGCCCACACGTCTGTCCACGACTAGCAACAGTCTTCTCCCCTGATTGTGCGCTTCCCACAGAAGGCAATCCATTCAATAATTATCACCAGCAAATCCAACGCTCATCCCTACAGGAATGCACCATAATCCTCTCCTTGTCAATTGTTAACTCTAACGGTTACAAAAACGTAGAAGGAAGGTAATCAAGGTAGCGACCATTACCTCCACAGAAGCTCTCCACCAAAAGAGGAAACAATCCCAGTAGAGTACGGGAATCAAGTCCTTCTGCACATGGAAGGCTGCCCAGGGCAACACTTATAAAAGGCCATGAAGTCTTCATTCCAGGGGACACTTTCAGACAAACTTGAATTCACTCACAAACACTTGCATACCCCAACGATTTTACGCCCTCAATTATTCCCAGTTACCCACGAGAAGCCATCTTCGGTAAAGCTTTCACACTTTCAGGAGTGTAATCCTCACTCTCTCTACTATATTCCTAGCGAACACAATACTTAGAGTTTACACTTCTCACGGGCCTCAAAGCCTCTCTCGACGAGAGCACACATCCATCTCAGCACTCTCCGTATTTTCATTGCTTTCGTTACTTTTACCTTCCAAACTCGAAGACTATTTATTGATTTAAGCGTCGAAATATTTTCGGTAGAATAATATCCTGCCAACACCTGACCTCTTGTTCTTAGTTGTGGTGTGTAGGATCCGAACTCAGTGGACGGAGAAGGACTCAGACGATTTACTTAATCCGAATCTGTTTGAAACTTGAATCCATGACGCATCAGATCCAAACTTTGATATTTACTATTTATTTGTGAGATCATCACCTATTATTAATTCTTTACATGTTGGTATGATTTTTATGTGATATTAGTATTTGCACAATTTTAGTATATTTAATTATGATTATGCAGTTTTTGCATGTTCATTTGAATATTAATATTA
>JAODPA010105671.1:0-20418 GCA_025585075.1 Nepenthes mirabilis
AATTATATCAGTTAATTTTTGATAAATCAATATATTTTGAGTCCTAGTTAAATAACAAGTTTTTTAAGTCTTAGTTAATATTTTAAAAAATTAACAGTGGAAACATTTTCCACAATTTTGGCGTGATTATCTTGATATTATCCATAGCTAATCGGTTAACAACAGCGCGGAGGATTGTTGACGGAGAGAGAGCGACAGGGAGATGTCGAAGAAGGAGGTGGTGTGCGTTACTGGGGGCAGCGGCTACATTGGCTCGTGGCTCGTTCGTCTCCTCCTCGATCGCGGCTACACAGTTCACGCCACCGTCAAAGATCTCAGTTTCCTCCTCTTTCTTTCTTCCCCCCTCTTAATTTCAAAAAAAAAAGGAAAAAATGAAGAAAAGGAATTGCAATTGGTACTACCGCAACTATTAATGGAAATGCAAATATCAACATTCGCTGTATCCCCTGATAATTTCAAAATTTTTGTTTTGAGAAACGATGTTTTCCCCCTCTCTCATTTACGTCCGGTTTTCAGGGCATATAGGGCAAAAACGATGTCGGCGAAATTGGACTTAGCACTGATATTAGATACAGCCCTTGAGCCGTCAAATAATCTGATCGCTGTTCATATGCTCATTTCTGCTGATGTTTTCATAAATTCTCAAATTTAAGTTGAAAATTGATGTTTTTTTCTGCTCATTAGATGATGAGAAAGAAACGAAGCATCTATTGGCCCTAGAAGGAGCAGACTCATGTCTCCGCTTATTCCAAATTGATCTGCTTGATTACGGATCCATAGTCGCCGCCGTCACGGGCACCGTCGGCGTGTTCCACTTGGCATCTCCATGCACCGTTGACGAAGTGAATGATCCTGAGGTTTGATTCTCCTTTATTAGCCCTCTCCCAAATTCTTTTTTCTAGTTGCTAACTATTTGTCGAAGGACAATATTGATTTAGTACAGTTAAGCAAATGATCAAATTTATCCTTATTTATCCCCTTTATATTTTTTGTAGGAGCTGTTGGAACCCGCGGTTAGAGGGACTCAACATGTACTGACTGCAGCCAAGGAGCTTGGGGTTCGGCGTGTTGTGGTGACTTCGTCCATCTCTGCCATTACACCTAGCCCAAACTGGCCAGCAGATGTTGTGAAGCGAGAAGACTGTTGGACTGATGTTGAGTACTGCAAGCAGGTCAAGGTGAGAATTAGCCTTTTCCTCCTACTTAGGCGCCCGTAATTAAAGCCAAAGGTGAACGTTTTGTTTAATTTATGCACACTTCCTAGATTAGCAAATAAGCTTGGTAGCACCATCCCTTCAAACTCCGGTGCTATTTGAATTCATTGGCACAACAATCACAAGTGCATATTGGCAAGGAGTCTTGCACATCTTCCAGTCAAGTAGTCATCTTTTTTACTCTCATTTGCTGCTAAATGCATATTGGCAAAAAGAATTCATCATTTGTTTTGTAGTTATGGTATCCATTGTCCAAGACTTTCGCTGAAAAAGAAGCATGGAAACTTGCTAAAGAGAAAGGTCTGGATGTGGTTGTGGTGAACCCCGGCACTGTGCTGGGGCCAATCCTTCCACCGACTATAAATGCTAGCATGACAGTGCTTCTTCGGCTTCTCCAAGGTAATGTTCTACTCTCTAACTTCTGTCATTAAGTTGTAAGGCTTTATACCGGCCTAATCATACCATTTAAAGGCCAAAATATGGAATTAAGGATCATTAACCTCCAACCATTAATTTTTATGCTCTGTTTTCTTCTCTGTATCGTTCCTTCCGGTTTTGAATTTCCAAGCACGGAATCCTTTCGTCGATAGTGTTTTGCAGAGAAGTGTGCTCAGAGACAAAACAATTACCCTATATTTATCAAGACAATTCTATCAATTGTCTTGTAGAGCAGTTACCTTGAAAATTAATGGATAATTATGGAGAGTATAATTGTGGGCGTTATCAACTATTAACATAGATCATCAAACGTTCAGTTTTAAAATTGAAGGGTTAACATTCTCCCACTTGATCCATATTTTACTTAATGTCATAACCAAACCCATGAATTCTTAAACTTAAGAAATAAATATATGAATTATGGCGATCAGTCCTCTGGTAATGAATAGTATCGTCTATATATTACAATATATTATATTTCTAAAGACATATCCAAATATGGTAACGTTACTTTATGAATAAACCTTATATTTATTCTTTGTCTAATAATTAATGATACTTTTAAAATAATCAACTAATGTGTACATAAAATTTTAAAAAATATCATAAACAAATAGGAATTTCATTAAATATCATTATCCATACAATGAAAATCACAAAATAAAATTTAATCTCATTCTTGTTACAAGATCCTTGAACCTTAATGGTGGCACGCCTTTTGTCAAAGGATCAGCAATCATTAATTCAGTACTAATATGCTCAATAACAATTTTCTTTCATTTAATGCGCTACTTTATGGATAAAAATTGAATATCGATATATTTATTTCGACCGCTATTTTTATTATTTTTAGATAGGAAAACAGTAGTTGAATTATCGCAATATATCTTCAATGGCCTTGAGATGGAATCGACCACTCTAAGCTCAGACATAAAATTCCTCATCTATATACCATACTTTGTAACCTCAAAACAATCAACAAATTCGGCTTCCATAGTGAAAATAGTAATCAATGTCTGCTTTGTACTCCGCCAGGATACAATTCCACCGGCAAATATAAATATGTAACCAGATGTTGATTTACGTGAATCAATACATCGAGCGAAGTCTGAATCGGAGTGCCCCAATACTTTCAAATTGTCGGTCCGTTAATATGTAAACACATAGTCCTTGGTACGTTAGAGATATCTCATCACATTCTTAGCAGCTTTTCAGTGTTCCATATCTGGATTACTCTAAAATCTTCCCAACATTCCAATTATAAATGCGATATCAAGTATTGTACATACCTGAGCATATATCAAACTTTCAACAGTGAAAACATATGGAATGGTTTTCATTTGTTCCCGTTCAAAATTATTTTTCGGGTATTGGTTTAAATTGAACCTATCACCTTTCACAATGGGTGCTACACTTGGTGAATAATCTTTCATCTGAAATCTCTATAAAACTTTATTGATATAGGTTTCTTGAGACAAATTTAGAACACCTCGTAGCCTGTCTTGATGTATCTCAATACCAATGATATAAGATACATCACCCATATCTTTAATTTTAAATTTATCAGAGAGAAATTATTTCACTTCATACAGTAAACTCTTATCATTGAATGCAAGTAAAATATCATCCACATATAAAATAAGAAAATAAATCTTACTCTCGCTGACCTTCTGATATATACATTAATCCAAAATATTCTATTTAAAATCAAATAAAGAGATAACATTGTTAAAATTTAAATACTATATACGGGAGGCTTGTTTTAACTCATATATGAATTTTTTGAGTTTGCATACCAATTGCTCACCATCACTAGAAAAAAATTCTTTCGGTTATTTCATATAAACCTCTTTTTCTAGGTCACGATTTAGAAATGTTATTTTCACATCCATTTATTATAATTTCATATCAAAATGAGTAACTAATGTTAAAATAATGTGAAAAAAATCTTTCCGTACAAGAAAAAAAGTCTCCGTATAATCAATTCTCTCTTTTTAAGTATATCATTTAGTAACGAGTTTTATTATATATCTTTCGATATTACCTAAGAAGTTTTTCTTTGTCTTAAAAATTCATTTACACCATATGATTTTTTTCCCTTTAGGCAACTCAATAAGATTTCAGACTCCATTGTAACTCATGGATTTCATCTCTTCCTTTATGGCATTGTATCATAATTTTGATTCATTACAACTCATAACTTATGAAAACGTTTCGGGATAATTTTTAACTCTAATATTATAATCAGACTTCTGTAAATATACAATATAATTATTAGAGATTGTTGATCTTCTCATTCTAGTAAACCTTCTAAATCTTGTATCATTATTCTCAATAGGAGTATGTTGTACAACTATTTTAGGTAAATTTTGAACATTATGGTCAACTAGAATAGGATCAATATTTTGTGGAATGACATTGATTGATTGTTCAACACCAATTTGATCTTGAAGAGTGTTTTGTATAACAATCAACCTATCATATGAAGTGAAAGGTTGAGAATCCAAATGATTATTATCAGAAATTATATTTTTAGATTGCTTGCTCCTACTCATTAAGTCATTCTTATGATATTTTATATTTTTTGATTCCACAATCCTAGTGCTGTGATATGGATAATAAAATATGTATTATTTGGACCGTTCAGCATATCCAATAAAATACCCACTGATGGTCCTTGGATCTAATTTCTTCTTATGTGGATTATAAACTTTTACTTCAGACAAGTATCCCCAAATGCATACATGTCGCAAATTCGGTTTTCAACCTTTTCATAAATTAAAAGGAGTTTTTAGAATAGCTTTCGTTGGAACACGATTTAATATATATATTGCCGTTTTAAGAGTTTTAATCCACAATGATTTTGGAAGATTAGAGTTGCTAAGTATACTCCATACAATGTCCAATAACACTCAATTTCTTCTTTCGGTTACACCATTTTGGTCTTGAAAACAAAATATAGTGTATTGGGCAACAATCCCATATTCTTGAAGAAACATTGTAAATGGACCACTCATTTGTCCATCTTCTATATATTTACCATAATATTTTTCACCTCTATCTGATCTCATAATTTTAATTTTTTTTCCCATTATTTCTCTACTTTTTAAAATAATTTAAAAGTATTTAGAATTTCATTCTTATTATGAAGTAGAGATATATATATTGTGAAAAATTATCAATAAAGGTGATGAAATATTTTAAGCCGTATGAATCACTATCAGGATTACAAATATCTGTATGTATGATTTCTAATATGTCCGAATTTTTTTTAGTATTTTTCTTAGTCTTGTTGGTCTGTTTTTCTTTTATACAGTCCATACAAGCCTCAAAATTAGTAAAATTTAGAGTACTAAGTACTCCGTCATTTACTAATCTTTTAATTCTTTCAATGGAGATATGACCTAATCTCCTATACCACAACATAGAAGAATATTCATTCACAATACATCGTTTAATGCTAGTATCAATATACATAATATTGTAAGAGGTATTATTTTATAAATTTAAGCAATAAAGACTATCAGACAATGTACCATTTTTAAAAATATCAGATTTATAATATAAATTGAAAGATGAGTCTAAAAATGTAATAGAATATCTGAAAGGTACAAGCCTTGAAACCGATATCAAATTTCTGGAGAAATTTGAAATATAAAAGATCTTTTCCAAATTCAAAACAAATCCACTACTCAAAATTAAACTATATGTTCAAATTGCTTCCACATGTGAACGCATCTTATTTTTGGAGAAGATGCTTTGTTCACTATCCACTAGCTTCCTTAGATTTTACAAGCCCTGTAAGAAATTTAAAATATAGATTGTAGAATTAGAATCAATCCACCATGTGTTATGAGAAATATTTACCATATTAGATTCATAACATACAAAAGATGATGGATTACCTTTCTTTTTAAGCCAATTTTAAAACTTGACACAATTCTTCTCGACGTGTCACTTCTTTTTGTAGAAGAAACATTTAGATTCTTTCTTAATTTCAGATTTATGAGGTATTTTACCTTTTTTCTTCTTTTTAGTTTGAGTTTTAATCTTTCATTTTTTAAATATAAATACACTTTACTTTGTTCCATCATAAGCCTTTCTTCCTCTTGAATATACATGGTCATAAGTTTATTGATTGACCATTTATCCTTATGTATATTATAAGAGATTTTGCAAAGTCCATATTATGATGGAAGCGTATTCAAGATATAATATACAATGAAAGATTCAGACATGTCCACATCTAGATTTTTTAGTTGAGCTACTATATCCCTTATTTGTATAATGTGCTCACGTACACCCTTAACACTGGTGAGCCTTAATAATGAAAACTTCATAATTAGGGTGCTAGTAAGTATTTTATCTAAAATTTTAAATTGTTCATCGATAACTTTCAGTAAATCCCGCACTTTATTATACTGATCGACGGAATTACGAATATCAATAGAAATTTTAGTCTTTATGAATATTAAACTAAGGCGATTAAATCACTCCCATCATTCATAAAGAGTTATATCAACCAAAGTGTTGATTGCAGTAAAAGCGGGTGGTTTATTTTTCCTTGTAGTATAATTTATATCCATCTACCATAAATGAAGAAGAATTCTCTTCTTCCATACTTTATAGTTATCACCTTTCAATTCAAAAATTTCATATCTAATATTGAAAAGATTAACATATTGCATAACTATATAAAAATAAAAATACATACTTAACAAATAATAAATGAGGTTAACAAATAAATACAGAATTATATTTTACCAATATAAAGCATATATCATGAATCAATTGATACCAACAAAAAATGCATTAAATTAAATAAATTTTTATATTTGAAAATAGTTTGGTGAGAGAAAAAATGAATTAGAAAAAGAAGAAAGAAAATTAATGTTGAATAAAGAGAGATTAATACGGGCATTTGGTCAATTTCCAGTTACCAATAGCAAAAGCCCACAAAAAGCTCATTTTGTAGGCTCTTAAAAAACTGTTGTTGCCGTTGTTACTTTTCGATGGCAAAGACACTTTTTTGGATAACCCCCAACCGCCAAAAGCATCCTAGAACCCAAAAAACAAGCCCTAAATTTTGTCTGCAAATAATTAGCGACGGTTTCCCTATTTTCCAGGCTGCACTGAAGAGTATCCAGATTTTTATATGGGACCTGTTCATGTCAAAGATGTTGCCCTAGCACATATTATGGTGTATGAAAACAAATCTGCAACTGGAAGGCACTTGTGTGTGGAATCCATATCGCATTTTGGAGACTTTGCTGCCAAGGTTGCAGAAATGTACCCAAGCTATAATGTGCCAAGGTAACACGGTCCTTCACTGTGGAATTTTGTATACGTTTTTTATATCTAGTCTGATTGTTCACAAACCACCAGGAAGACTTTATGGCATCAATATATGATAAAAACATGCATCTGGCACTAAATTGTCTGAAGCATGTGGTCTGGAGATGGGTAGTGTTGGGAAAGGCAGTCGGTCGGTTAGCCAAAAACGTGAAGAATAATGACGGATGACAAGCAGGGAGATAAGAGAAAAATGAGAACACACAATTTTATGTGGAAAACCCTCTTCTCAAATAAGTGAAAAAATTACGAGATACTTAATTCATAAAAACTCACTATCAAAATGATTACAAAAATCTCTTGAAGAATAGAGAGCAAGAGTAAATTCCACTCCTTGCTTTTCTGTGTTTCTTCACTCACGCTTATCTCTCAAATTCTTGCACACTCTCTCAAAAATTTGCATACCTTATTCCATACACACACGTATACATATATACACAAGTTGGTTGACCACCTACAGGTTGCTTGGACAAAAGGACCTGCCACCGATTTTGCAAGATGCCATTCTGCCTGTAGCAGTTGACCTACTCTGCAAGATAATTGCATGCTCTGAAAAACTTGCCATCTTCCCTGATATGTCGCCTTCCTGCCCTTTTGCAATAGGCAAAATCAGTTACTGACTCTAAAAGTCAACTTCTCTTTTGAAAAGCTGCTTATGCAAATGTTGCAGGTGCTACAATCCCTAGGTGTTGACAAAAAATCCTCAGACTTCATCCTATGTCCTCGGACGTTATTCAAAGTCCTCAGCCTTTATTAAGGACTTCGTCTATTATACAGAGTTCTTGGCCCTTAGATTTTGTCCATTACACAAAGTCCTCGGTCAAATGCACTAGCTCAGGCCTTTAGTCATTTCGGCCATTTTTCACTCCGGAATTTTCCGATCAACTTTCACTCCGAAAATTCCAGTCAACTTTCATTACGGAAAATTTCAGTCCGGCATTTTTTCACACTGGAGTGATCCCAACAGGTAGGTCGTTTGTTACGTGGATTACCTAAAAGTATCCCTCTTTGAATAATCAGGTATCTTTCTTGGGTTCAAGAGTGGCACTTTTAATAGGCTGTGTTCTCTGGAAAATCTTGATCATTTCTGAATATTGCTGGTTGAATTTGACTATGACCGTTAATGGCAGCCATCTTTTGGAATTGGATGCTTCCACCTTTTTGTTTAAACAAAGCCAAAACTCCCCTCCTTACTGATAATCTTTCTCCCACTTTCGTATCTAGGATGCCAAAGGATACTCAGCCTGGATTGTTGAGGGCCAAGAATGGATCACAGAAGTTGATGGACTTGGGTCTGCAGTTCATTCCCGTGGAACAGATAATCAAGGATGCTGTTGACAGTTTAAGGAGCAAAGGATATGCGATGTAACATGCAAAATGACTTCGTTGAATACTGCTGCTGGATCTTATGGCAGGATATATTTATTTCGTACATTCTATGCTGGTAGAGATTCATGAATGTCTGTGTCGATAGGAGTAATTTATAAGTAGAAAGGAAGTGTAGGAGTATATCCCCTTGAGGCATGGATTAAGCGCTGATACAAAGCACAATTTCCATCCGGCAAATGGAGGAATTATCTCGTCCTTGCCACGTTTTCTGAAGTGATCATTTTTACAGGCTCTCCTTGCCGCTTGGGCAGGTCGTATCCCCGTTGACAACATAACCCAAGCCAACCCAACCTGTGCATTGTTGGGGACAGACAATCCTGAGTTTTGCTCGACAAGCGAGCATAGTCGGACAAAAATGAGAGAAACTCTGTAGGGAAGTATGTTTCTGGCTTTAAGGTGTGTTAGTTTGGGAATCGAGGCTGGATGTCTTCAAAATAGTTGAACTTTTGTTTTTTATTTTTTATTTTTAAAAATAACGAAGTATTTTATAATGAATCTGAATTTTCTCTTAAATATTTTTTAAATAATTTAATTTATATTTTTAGATTATTAAAGAGCATAATACGTGCTTGTCAACAAGAGAGTGAGGGCTGACAGACAATTTCAAAGACCAAGAGGGGAGGGAGCGCCGGTAAGATGATTCTAAATTTTCAGATTTTTTGTGAACCTAATAATCATAATTAAAAGCTAGCTTTATAAATGGTGGATATTAAAAACTCATTCAGGTTACGTTATATAATTTTTACTGTTTATTAATTTAATTTTTGATTTTGAGTGTTGGGTTTATAAAAAATGTTAAAATTTGGATTTATCTTAACAACTCTTTAGAGGCGGGGGCAACTATTTTGGCCATTAATTTTTGTAACATTCCAATGTTTTCTTTCTTTTTTTTTTAGTTTATTTGCACCTACCATAAATATCGATCATTAACTAAGAAATTAATTATATAAATGAAATCTTTTAGAGTTGCTATTATATAGTTAGACCTAGATTATTTTTTTGAAGAGTTTACACATGTTAAACTTGCAATCTTCCAAATGATATTTTGATAATTTTTTAATCTTGGTCAACTTTTCATTTGATATTTAATCATAAAGTAGAAAATTTTTTTGAATATGGTTATTATAATTTGGTTTTAACTCAGATATGGTATTTTAATTATTAAAATACTAAAATTTTGGTGGATCATCAGGATTAACTTATATTACTTGAAAGCCAATTAATCTAACCTCCTTAAATCTTTATAAGGCATGCCGATTTTGTGCTGGGGTAAAAGGCCGGTCAAATAAAAATGTACAAAACACACAAAGGGAGAAAGAGGAGCAACGCACAAGTTTTATGTTAAAATTCTTCACAAATTGAAGGAAAAAATTATTGGACACTTAGTTCATAATAAGTCTACAATGTGAAAATTGGATACAAAATTTCGAGAGAGAGTATCTACTACATCTCCGAGATAGAATAAGAAAAACAACACCAGAGCAAAAAAATTCTCACTTCACTCCTTACTCTATTTTTTTTCTCTTTCTTTTCACCAATAATGCACTCAACTCATTTTCTTTTTACACACACTACTTGACTTCATCGCTGTAATTTCATCGCCTTAGTTATATCATCTCACTGGACTTTATCACTTTTGAGCTCTCACACTTGTGCTCACTTATTCTGTGTCACTTTTACCGTATGTCCAGCATGCATATTCATATTGCTTTTTCTGGAGACCATCTGTTCAATAGGTAGGCTGCGTGTGGACAATCACTTGCCACCAGTAGCTTTGTAACCTATCACATGTACAGATGGCCCATGCATTGCAAATCATCATACTCTGTAGAAACGGCGTCCACTCTATAGAAATTGTGTATATTTCCCTGAGATCATGTATGCTCACTTAATCTTTTGAGTTGACGTCCATATGCGCTTTCTGCACCCAAGTAATCGGTTTTCACTGTGCTCAGCCCATGTTCTCGGGCGTTTCCAGCACACAAGTCCGTGGACCTTTTCTTGCGTACCAATTCGCGGACCACAACCACGCATCTTCACCACGCCATTTTGCCTCTTTAGTTGGTCAACCAGTTGACTGGCTAATTTGCCATAAGGTGCATCCCGCGTCTCTTCAGCCGTTGTGGGCATACCGACCGTTTTGCCTAATCCATGAAAAATGGCGCAATTGGGCAAAATGGCCAACCGGCCATTTTGCCCGAAACTTGGTATTGTCGCATACCGGTAAATTCATCCATATCGGTTAATTTGCCATTCCGATAAATTTGTCTGTATTCATTAATTTGTGCAAACCAGTAAATTCCATGCAAACCGAGCAAATCTTGTGCAACTAGTCATTTTGCTTCAACTTGGCAAAATGACCGAACTTGGTAAAACCGTCGCAACCGGCCATTTTGCCCCGAACCTAGCAAAATGGCCCAACTGGCCATTTTGCCCCAACCTGCCACTAGCGCCTTCTTCAACCGTTCAACTTGTTGACCGGCAATTTGCTTCCTCAAGAAATCCTCTTCTGGATTTCCTCTCCTGATTTCCTGCACACCTTCAGCAGGTCGCTCACTTCTAGTCGGTCAACTCATTGACCGGTCATTTTATCCAACCAGTCTTCTCCGGATTTCTACTCTGACAAATGTACTCCTCTATTTACTTTTCGGAAACCCATTTCGGAGAACTCCTCTCATTTCACAGCCGATCAATGTCCCCACTGACCGGATTCTGCTTCTAGCCGTTCAACCTCCTGTTGACCGTTTTCTACTACTCTATGACATTTTCGTTTATTGAGTTATTTATAAGGGAGTGACCAAATCCAACACTCTGAACCGCCATCATCTGGTCCTAAACAACACCTACACCAGTTGCACAACCATGGCATCATACCTCTATTGCAATTAAGAAAGCATTAAGGCTATTAGAGAAATGCATCCTCAACCTTCCCTTCCTCAACCATTCGATATAATGAACCCCTCCAATCAGCCAAGCTCTATTTTTGGTGAGCAGGAAAAAAGAAAAAATGAGAGAGAAGAAAAGAGAGAGACGACAGGAGAGAGAAGAAAGAAGGGAGGAGAGAGATTAGAGAGGTCAAAGGAGAGCCGCAGTTCTGTGTGCTGCTGTGGCTACATCTTTGCTGCTGCCACTATGCCGATGAGAAGAAGAAAGAAATCAACATGGCAAGTGTATTACTCATTCATCATAAGCTTGTCATCCTACCATTGATTTGTTTAGCTTAGTTGGTTGCCATTTTCTCATCTTAATTGGAACTCCAAATTTCATTCCATCGTCCCAGATATTGTATCAGTTTCATTTCAAGAAATTCAGTTGATGTAAAGTTTCTACGCAGAGGCAGAGATGAAGAAGACGACGAATGGGAGAGACGAAGAGAAGGGAGAACCGGACTCCAGCAGATTATTCCATTTCAATTGATACAATACAAAAAGCTCTGCTACCCTTTTTTATAATACAGAAAAGCAAAGGAAAGAAAGAAAAAGTAAAGTAAATAACGGGGGAAAGAATAAGCAACGGGAAAAAAATGAAAAAAATGAAAAAATACATAAATATATATACAATATACTTTATTTCCTATTTTGCTATATTTCATATATTTTCTAATACCCCCTACAAGATGGAGCATATATATTGATTATACCCAACTTAGATAAGTGAATTTTTAAACGGTGTGCTGGCAAAATCTTGGTGAATATATCGACAAGTTGATTATGAGTGGTCACATAGTGAGTTCGAATACTTCCGTCTTGAATCTTATCGCGAACCAAATAACAGTCCAGCTCAATGCGCTTGGTCCGTTCGTGGAAAATAGAATTGGCGGATATGTGCAGAGCAACTTGATTGTCGCAGTAAAAGTCAGCGGCGCGAGAGTGTGGTATCCGCAAATCACGTAAGATATAACGGAGCCAAGATAGTTTGCAGCAAGTGGTGGCCATGGATCGATATTCTACTTCCGCGGAGGAGCGAGAAACAACTGATTGTTTCTTACATTTTCAGGAGATAAGGGAGTCCCCAATGAAGGTGCAGTAGCCAGTGATGGATCTCCGAGTGTCAGGACATGAAATCTAATCTGCATCACAAAAGGCTCGAAGTTGAATGTTAGAAGTGGAAGAGAATAATATACCTTGCCCCGGGTTCTGTTTAAGATATCGCAGTATTTGATAAGCTGCATTCATGTGACTAGATGTCGGTCGAGTCATGAATTGACTCAAAATATGGATAGCGTAACATATATCGGGTCTTGTGACTATTAGATAGAGGAGCTTACCGATCAGTCTTCGGTAAATGTTAGGATCTTGCAAAACAGTTCTAGTTTTTTTACTCAATTTTACATTTTGGTCCATTGAAAGTTTAAGGGGTTTGGAACCAAATGAACCTGAATCTGCTAAAATATCAATGGCATATTTTCTTTGACATATATGGATGCCTGTCGATGAGCATGTAACTTCTATCCCAAGAAAATATCATAAAATATCGAGATCTTTAATTTTGAAGGCACGATTAAGATATGATTTAACAGAATGGATAGGAGTCAAAGAATTACTAGCCACAATTATATCATCAACATATACAAGTAACACTGTAAGGGATTGATCATCTTGTTTGGTAAATAGGCTATAATCAGCTTTGGATTGGGTGAAGCCAAACGTAATCAGGGATGTAGATAGTTTGGAGTACCACTGCCTAGAAGCCTGTTTAAGGCCATATATGCTTTTTAACAGCCTACAAACTTAATTCGGTTTCCCTTTAGTGTATTCGGGGGGTTTCTGCATATAGATCTCTTCATTTAAACCCCCGTGAAGAAAGGCATTGTTAACATTAAAGTGGTACAGGTGCCACCCTTTGATGGCCACTATTGCTAAGAGATATCGAACTGTAGTAAGTTTGGCAACAGGAGAAAAGGTTTCATGATAGTCTATTCCTTCTTGCGCGTATATCCCTTTGCAACTAATTTATATTTGTATCTCTCAATATTTTCATTACTATTAAACTTTAATTTAAAGACATATCGATAACCGATAGTTTTCTTACCGGAGGGTAAGTCAGTAATGATCCATGTCTTATTTTGCTCTAAAGCGTTCAATTCATTTTCAATGGCTTCACGCCATTTTTCATTACGAATGGCTTGGGCATATGTTTGTGGTTCATTGTGAGATGTTATGGTAGCTGAAAAATGCCCAAAGGTGAGAGATAATTTTTGGTATGATATATGATTTTCAATGGGATACGGTATACCTGGAGGTGTTTGTACGTTGGATTCAGTAGGCGAAGTCTGAGATACTTGGTGACAATGAAAATCCTTCAGGTATTTGGGCGCTTTACGAACTCTAGTGGTTCTTCGAACAGGTATTTGACTAATTGTAGTTAACTGGGTATTATTCGATGCATTTGGTTCGGAATGATCGTTGATCATTTGTTCCTAGTCCTGATTGTGGATGGGAACGATGGGAATTTCTTCATTATCTTCGGTTATAGGTTCAACTACAGGATTCGAACGAGAATCATGTAAGATGGATGGCACCGATTATGTTTGCCATAATTGTTCGTTACTGGCAGTAGATGGTTCTAATGAGGATGCATCGAGTTGAATATTGGAGCTTTGGTCATTGCCGTCTTTTTGAAAAGGGAATACATTTTCATGAAAAATCACATCTCTTGAATAAAATATAGCATAGCTATTTAAGTCGATTAATTTGTAACCTTTGACACCAAACGGATAGCCTAGAAATACGCATTTTCTACTTCTAGGATCAAATTTGGTACGGCCTTGAAAAATGGTGGAAGTAAAACACAAGCAACCGAATACACAGAGGTTGTCATAGTTAGGTTTGACTCCAAATAGAATTTCATATAGAGTCTTATTCTCAAGTAATGGAGTGGAAATTCTGTTGATGATGTGTGCAGCGGTTAGTATACAATCACTCTAGAATTTCAAAGAAAGTCCCGATTGAAATCTAATAGCTCTAGCGACATTCAATAAATGTTGGTGTTTGCGTTCAACGACACCGTTTTGCTGTGGTGTTTTCACACAACTACGTTGGTGAATAACACCCGTTTTATGGTAAAAGTCTCCCAATCTGAATTCAGTTCCATTGTCACTACAAATCACTTTGATTTTGATATTAAATTGTGCGGCAACCAGATTGTAGAAGGCTTCCAAGCACAATTTTGTATTCGATTTTTGTTTCAGCAAGTAAATCCAAGTACTTCTGGATGCATCATCAATGATAGTTAAGAAGTATTTATATCCGTCATAAGATACCTCAGAACATGGTCCCCATAAGTCACAATGCACCACGTCGAATAAGGTGTGTGACTTATGGGTGCTGGGAGAAAAAGGAAGGCGACGCTGCTTGGCCATGTGGCAAATAGCACAATGATTATCATTAATGGAATGTATGGCTCCTTTTACAAAAGGATAGCTTATTAATTTCATCCTAGAATACGAAATATGAATTAATCGAGAATGCCACAAATTAGAAGACAATGAAACAAAATTAACGAAGGGCCCCTTGCAGAATTTAGAGAGAAGGCTCTGTAAAGAATTGGGATCAACTTTCTTATTCATCAGATAATATAGTCCATTTTACTCTTTACCCATTTTAATCGTTGTCCAAGTAGTAAGGTCCTAAATCAAACAAATATTAGAGAGGAAAAACATACAGCAATTCAGTATATCAGTTAACCGTTTTACGGAAATTAAATTAAATGTAAAGGAAGGAACACGGAGGACATTATGCAATATTAACTTATCAGTGAGTTCAATATTTCCAATATGCAAAACAGATACTTTACTTTCATCAGAAAGTTTGACAGAGTATGAAATCTGGACCTTGTAATGAGCATATAACGAGGGATCATATATCATATGATCTGTGGCACCGGTGTCCAGAATCCATATATACTGATTATCTTTATGATGCTTATGGAAGGGAGAAACAGTAAAGATATTACAGGTCATGTTGGCTGCCTTCGGCTGCTCAATTATTGAGTCGAACACATGCTGCATCTTCTTGGCAGCAGCATCCTTTGATTGAATCAACTCCACGAGTTGTTTAAATTGGGTTTTGGTCAGCGCAACACTATCATCATTGTTTCTTTCTTGATCGGTGTGGTTTTTGAAGCTTGACAAATTTACAGAGAAAATTATATTCTCGGTTCTGCCGTGTGACTTGTGGTTAGGGGGAAAACCATGCAACAGGTAACATTTTTCAACCACATACCCGATTTTGTGACAGTGGGAGCAAACGGACGCATCAGCATTACCATTTTTGAAACACTACTGTACAGAGTGCCCAGCAATCTTACAATAAACGCAAAAAGGCCTGTCTTTGTTAGCATGATAATTCGTTTTCGCATTGTTTTTGAAAGAGTTAGGGTTCCTTTTGGCTGTTAACACCACAATGTTCAAATTCTGGGCCACAGACAGCATGTGATGCTGCTGCTCTTGTTGCTGAATGACCGAGATTACTCGGTTAACAGAGGAAAGGGGATCCATCATCATGATTTGGTCCCGGGCATTAGAGTAAGAATCATTTAATCCCATCAAAAATTGTATAACACAATCTCATTGGTATTTGTCAGCAAAGGATTTCATCTCACCGCAATCACAATTTGGGAGGGGATCGTAAATCAAGAGTTCATCCCACAAAGTTTTGAGCTTACCGTAATACACACTCACGGGGTCTTGTTCTTGCATCAGGCCAGCCAACGATTTTTTTAATTGAAAAATTTGTGGCCCGTTTTGTTGGGTAAACCGGTCGCGTAGCTCATTCCAGAGCTCGAATGCATCATCGACAAAGACAAGGCTTGCTTTAATCGATGGGCTAACCGAGTTTTGGATCCAGGAGACAACCATATCGTTGCAACACCCCCAAATTTCAAAAAGGGGAACGCTTGAGTCACTCGGTTGGTGAATAGTGCCCTCGATGAACTGAAGCTTGTTTTTGGCTCTCAAGGCTCGACGCATGACTCTGGACCACGTCGCATAGTTGTCGGCGGTGAATAAATCGGTGACGAGAGTAATGATAGGGTTGTCACCGACTTCCAGCCGGTAGGGATTTGTGACATCGGTGAGGGTTTGGAGACGCATGTGTTCATGTGAAGGGACGATGGATAGGTTGGCTGTGTTTAATGTAATTTCAAGTGACGTTGGTGGAGATCACATTCTCTGATGCCATGTAAAGTTTCTGCGCAGAGGCAGAGAAGAAGACGACGACGAATGGGAAAGACGAAGAGAAGGGAGAATGGGACTCCAGCAGATTATTCCATTTCAATTGATACAATACAAAAAGCCCTGCTGCCCTTTTCTATAATACAAAAAAGAAGAGGAAAGAAAAAAAAAAGGAAAGTAAATAACGGAGGAAAGAATAAGCAAAGGGAAAAAAACAGAAAAAGGAAAAAATACACAAATATATAAACAATATACTGGATTTCCTATTTTACTATATTTCCTATATTTTCTAATAGTTGAAGACATCATTGGTTATTATTTTGTTGCTTAAATCTTGTGAAAATCAGTCGCTTAGATTGTTAAAGATAATTAGCTGCTGTTTTGTTGAGTATCAAAGCATTGTAAAATTTGATGAACAGTAAGTCATGAGGTCGAAGACGATGAACAGTATCCAGAGTTGGTAACCAGATTTCCATGCTACTTTCGGAACAACCATTCAAGTATTAAATCACCACATCCATCTTTGTAATTCATTGTGCTTGATCTATGTTGCTTTGTGCTTAATAATTCATTGTCGGAACGATATTTCGATTACCAAGGGTGTACCAATTGATCATCGAAGGAGTAATGTTAACCACTGAGAAATCCCGCATTTAGAAACTGTGTTCACTTAAGAATTCTTCGTGAGAACTTCGCACGGACTATTTCTCTCAAGCTAATTCTCTTGCGAAGCTCTTGCTTCTTTTTCGTTCAAGCTTCTTTTTGTGAATCTAACGCGGACTATTACCGTATTTCACTCGAGCTTTCTTCTTGTGAACCTGAAATTAACTGGTTATCTTACCTCGCTCGAGCCTTTTCTCGTGAACCTTTTGGGGACTGTCTTCATACTTTCTCTTACGGGCCCTTTCTAACGAACATCACGTAAATTGCTGAAGTGGTCAAAACCGTAAGCATTATTAGTCTAATAATTATTGCTTATAAATCGGTAAATAGAGAAATATTGTAGTTGTCATGACCTTGTTGATTTTTATGCCTCATAATTTTGGGTATTTTTAATATTTTATTGTTATATTATATAGCACACCTTTTGGTTGATTCAAATTGATGTTTTGTGTAGTGCTAGATCGCTGCTATAACGCCAAGTTGATTTTATGATAATTGATGGGTATTATTATTGATAGTATAAGAGAAAGAGTTCGTCCAAAGATTTGGTCCATAAAAGAGTGGAGGCCCAATCGGCGAATACGGCTCAAAATCGGTTGATGTACCCGTCACTCTTATCAGAGCGATTTATCCTTAGAAGGAAGATGGAATAAATACTAACTGCCAAAATGGTTTCTTTTTCTTATTTGGATTCAACGGTTTTGGGCGCCGGTTGAAATCGTCAATTGAGTGGCGTCCTATCTACCTGACAATTTCTTAAGCAGTTGACAACAAAAGTTAACTATCCTTTAATTTGTATAAAAACTCCTCCTTTCTAATACGGAAGGAGGACGACGTTCAATCAAATAAAAACTAATTCTAGGACAAAATTAAGACGCTTAAAGTATACACATACTCTCACACTAAGAAACATTTCGAAAGTACAAACCACGAATAAAATTATATTTATAAGTATTTGTACTTGCGTCTACCCATTTCTTTTTTTAAAAGAAGATACTGATTTGAGCGTCGGAGGATATATCGAGAAGTGAGTCCCGCAAATCCGTTAACCATATTTTGTTGTAATTGTACAGGATTCAGATTAAAAGCGTATGAAAACCTGACCTTTTTAAGACCCGATGGATAATTTTTGATTTCATAATTCGTACAACAATTTGAATCTGAAAACATATTAATAATATTGATATTTTATGAGCCTATCGATGGTAATTTAATAAAGTGGATTTTATCTACTTTGTGGCCTTAGATTGAGTTTTGATTTAATTTTAGACTTAGTGTCTTGATAGCGGCATTTCGATCAAGTGAACTGTTGTAGGCTCAAGTTGATGATGTGAGTCAAATATTTAGTATATTTTTGGGTATTCTTCTTTGCTTGAATGATGGTTTCTTTGCGCTGTCTTTGATCGAGTATGTGGATTTTTTTGGTATCAATGGTAGGATGAAAGATGTTGTACAAAAATAATATGATCTTAAGAAATATAAAACATGCGAAACTATAGGGTAGTCTACAGTTATTTAATATCTTATTTATATTTTGGTGGATTGAGATCTATTATTTTATAAATGGATACTCATAATTACGTGATCATCATCATATGGTGTAGCATTGAGCGATATCACAATAGTGGATAGTAGATTTGACATATTGGGATGTATTCCTATACTATGTGTTGACAAAGTCATTCAGATGTATTTCTATACCATGTATTGGCAAAGTTATTTGGATGTTTTCTCATACCGTATGTTGTCAAAGTTATTTAGATGTATTCCTACACTATGTGTTGACAAAACTTTTGGAAAACCTTTGTGATCGTATGTTAAATTTACGAGTATTAGTTATCTCATGATAATTATCTAGACATCAAAGTGAGAATACATAGTATTTTGTTCACAATAATAAAATAAAATCAATAATATTATTGTGACATTTCAGTGTTACTAAAATCTCTATTGAGATAGAATAAGCAAAACCTATATTATTATTAAAATTCAGATTCCATAAAATTATTATTGTCTTCATAATATTTCGGTTCAATGCAACTATTCAATTAGTATCCTTGTAGTTATATTTGAGTTTTAATTACAGCGAATTATAGAATTTCAAATATTGTTATAATTGAGCTTTTGTTGTAGTTATTTCATAGCATACCTCGTTATTGTATTCGATATGTTTATTGTTATGTTATATGATTAATTATATCATTTATTTGGCATTCGCTTACCCTTACAGTTTAATAGTTATAGATTTAAGCTAAATATATAATATTAGCGGGGGATCCTTTATTCATTGTGGGACTTATAGGTTGAGAAAATTTTAGTGAATAGTAGCTTTATTTTGAAAGAGGGAAAGGATTTGATTTGTGAAAATATGGATATTAATTTTAGGACTCTATCCCTTGATAAATGATATTTTTGTGATGTTATTTTCACGTTGTTATGATAAGAAGTTGATATTGTATTTGTGAATGGTTGAACTTACGATGTATTTATGATAGTTATATATATGGGTTGAAGTTCGGTGTAATTGATTCAGACTGTATCAGGTGACTCGAGTTCAAACATCACAATCTATTTGAATTAATAAAGTATTTAGTTTGTTTTGGTGCCAAATCCCGATCCCCTGCTCACATAATTTACATTCAAACTGAAAATAAATTTTAGAAATAGCATAAATTGCAGCACGTATTTATGAAATATTAGCTGAAAAAAACCTTCACTTCATTATTATGATTTGTCTGTCATTCAAGTATTATTGAATCCTAATGAATTCAATGGTGTCAGTCATTCATTACAAACTACAAAAAAAAATAAAAATTATAATAGTTATAATGACGTTTAAAAAAGAAGATTCATAGATGTTCAAGAACAACAGATTCTTATTTTATAGGCAATTTTTTTTTTTTTTTTAAGTATCAAGGCAATGAAGATAGTTTAGACAAAAATGTACTAATTTGACTAAGTTATGAGTTTTATGTGTGAAAATTATTTTTTAGTTCTATCAAAACCTTGTTTTAGAGCACATTTTGCCACACTGGGACTTATGTGTAGGAGTTATTTGAGTTTTACATATTTGACATTGGTGAAAAATAATATATGAGGGGTAGTCAAAGATGAAAATAATCATTATTTCTTAGTCTATTTAAAATATTTTCTTTCATATTTTATTAAAAGTCATGTCGAAATATATTT
>JAODPA010105682.1:0-20418 GCA_025585075.1 Nepenthes mirabilis
TAATACATTCATAATATAGGCTCTTTAGCTGCTAATTACTAGTATTATTTAAATATATTAATTTGTATTATTTAAAAGCTGAATTTTGATTGGTTATTGTAGCTGCTGAATTGGCAAATGCTTGAAACGTGATTGGTTACAGCAGGTGTGCCAAGGTCAATTACAAATGTCACGGAGCGCGGGATCTAAGTGAAGCAATGCAATGAACGGATAAGCTTTTCACCCCTCACATCGCAAATCCTTTAGCATTCTCTCTCTCCGAGCCTCTTCGCTCGAACGTTGCAGTTGAAAATTCTCTCAAATCCCTACAGATTGTATCAATGGAAATTAGACAAAATTGCGGATTGAGTTAGATAGTTCCTCGTCGATGCTAGAAATGAGTCCTCCAGCAGCCATTGGCGGAAACTTTCCACCTTCGAATTGTACGTCTTGCAGCGTCCTTCGTTTCCAACCGTTGATCGCTTCTTCGAGTTTCCATGGCAAAAAGAAATTTCGCCGATGCGGTTTGCAAGTGTACCATCGTTCTAGGTATATATCCTTCCGACGCCGTTGTATTTGAATGCTATGTTTTTGTTTTGTCTTGTTGTTCCATAATTTGGTTTAGATTTATTTTATCAGGTTAGGGATTCGAAGGAAACTTGAGGTTTGTTGTAGAGTTAATGGGACGGAGATTGGCCCGGAAAGAAATGACGATAAGGTAATTCAGTTAGTAAAGGCTCATTTGGCTTTTACAGCTAATTGCCAGTTTGATTAGTCTTTAGTAATGTTGTTATATTTTTTGTTTCTGCTTTCCACTTCTGTCGTTCAACATTTGCATACTTTTTATAGTTTTTTTCCTTGGGTATTCATGTATGTTAGAAAAAAAGTGCTTTTGATGAATTTCGGTTTTAAATGATTTAGATTACTTAATTTTGCTTCATGAACTTAAACTTGACACTTTATTCTACTTAGTATATGAAGCATAGTGGATATCTTAACCTATGCATGCGGTAACTGAAATAGGGAAGTATGTGTGTGTCAAACAAGATGCTGCCTGTTGCTTTTTCTTGAATAGTTTTGCTCATTTTAGTGTTATTCAACAAATTGTTGTTCAGGAACAGGAATCTCACGAAGATGGGGAGAGAATGAAATCCTTGGATGCTACTGTACATAATAAGTCACAGCTTGAAAGTGTAAGTTTCAAAATCTTGATTTAAGTGGTTACTGAGGTTCCTTTCTATTTAAGTGTTTTTAAAATCTGATTGAAATGGACATGAATTTCATGTTTGTTAGGAAAAAGAAGAGATTGCCACGGATATTGATTCAAACAAAAACAATGCAGTGGGCGTTAATGAAGGTGAAATAATGGTTCAAGGAGGCACCCAGGTACTATTTTTGTTATTTTGCTTGTGGAAGTTGAATGTTCTTTGATGATGTGTTTATTCTACTCAGTGGTCAAATGAATGATTCCAAATACGAACCTTGCATGTCAAGATCACCCGTTTTCATTAAGTCTGTTTGTTTTATGGAAGAGTAAGTTCCCTGTTGGCGAAAGAGTTTACCTCCAAATGGTGACACTGAGTGGTTTACATGGGTGCAGAAGTTAGTTTGTTGAACCAAATTTTGGGGACTATGTTTATCACTGAAACAAGAAAGAATTTATGTAAAAGGCTGCTTTTAGAAGTTTGTCTTATACTAGAAGATTTAAGGTGATCCTGGCTGTAAATATAAAGGTATTTGTCGTGAAAATTAATCTCCACTCAATTTATGCTGTTAGTTAATAGCTACTGGCAAGCTGAAGTAGCCTGTTAAATGGTTTTCATCATGTCATAGTTGATTTTTTTGAACTTCTGTGTATGTGCTACTGTTTATTTGATGGAAGGTCTTGAGCTTTGGCTTTCAAGTTAAGCTCTTACTTTGTGGATATTTAAATTGAACAGGATATGGATGGTTTAGATGTTGCCAGTGGCTCACCTTTGCCAGGTGTTAAGGTGATTAGTGATTACTCATGGAGCTTATTTGTTATATCTAAGATTTCCCCCACTTGTTATATTTAACAATTACCTTTTTCATTTCCTTCCATTTATCCTTCTGAAAGTAACACCTCTTTTTTTCCTATCTTCCATTGTACTTGAACAGCCGCAGCAACTTGATGAATCAGTTAGGATACCAAAGGAGACAATAGATGTTCTCAAAGATCAAGTATTCGGTTTCGATACTTTCTTCGTGACATCCCAAGAACCATATGAGGTTGGTTGATCATATTGGCAGTTGTCTCTTGCATTCATGTCATCATAAGTATCTGAGTTTGAATGTATTGGATAGTGATAAGGATGAAGTATGGGGTGGTTGATACAATCTTTGATGTGACATCTGGAAAACTCTATTTTTGCTTCTATACCTTGCATTGGGATAAAAGGAGTGGGGGAACTATGTGGGTTATAACTGGGTTGAGATTCTGTGTTGTAGTGAAAGCCAAGGAACTTTTTATGTTTTGAAGATAAAGTCAGGAGGTGGGGGAATTTATCCTAAGAAGCTTTGATCCTAGGCCTCAACCTCAATGAACTTAGATGGGCTCCAGTTGACGAGTGAGGGAGCTGACTCATCATGAATTTTGATCTAAGTTGTAATGCTTATTGTTCTTGTAGTGTATAACAAAGAGTTCTAGTATATGGGAGAGGTCGATTCGCTAGCGAATATTAGGTGCATTTTTATTTTCTAGGTATTTTTGGTAGGTTGTATTATAGTTTATGACCTGTTCCTTGAATGGGCTACCTAACAGTTTAATTACTATATGGTTTTGTGCTTCTAAATAGGGTGGTGTTCTTTTCAAAGGGAATCTTCGAGGTAAACCAGCTAAAAGTTATGAGAAGATAACCAAGAGGATGCAGGTATGTACATCAAATTTCTTGCCCATATGAAGGCTAAAAGAGATTAATTCTAGGTTTTTGCCTTTCTGTGCAGGATAAATTTGGAGATCAGTATAAGTTTTTCCTTCTAATCAATCCCGAAGATGATAAACCTGTGGCTGTAGTGGTTCCCAGAAAAACATTGCAGCCAGAGACAACTGGTAGTTTTGTCTTCTCTATCTACCTTTTCTTCTTCAGTCATGACTGTTTTGTTATTCTTGTCATTGAATTATGAAATTTTTACAGCGATACCTGAGTGGTTTGCAGCAGGAGCTTTTGGATTGGTGACACTTTTTACCTTACTTCTTCGTAATGTTCCTGCACTGCAATCAAATTTCTTGTATGTTGCTACTCTATCACGCTTTCATTCCATTTCCCTTTTGTATTTTGTAAAATTGGTTCACTTGTATCTAATATCTAGCTGGATTGATCCTGTGGCTTTTACTCCTAATATATTGCAGTTGACTTATACAACAGCAGACTGAATATTTTGGGTTTTGTAGTAGTTCTTAATAGTAGCATCGATCAACTTCTTGATAAATTGCACTTGTATATCAACTTCTCAAATTATAATTCTACTACATTTGACATTTGTCCTTGCTTTTATTAGCAATGACAATGAGCCTTCTGTTATCTCTTCTTGTCCAGGAGAAAATCCCATCATTCTTGCCTTTGCCTCTTCAGTTGGTTATCATAATATCGAGGATGTCATTGACTCCCATCTCCCTGAAGAAGTACAAAATTTTCAGATGCATTGTTGTTATTGTTGTATTGAGATACTTCTTATACTTGGCTTGAACCATTAAATTGTAGTAAAGGAAAATGCTATTTGGCATATTAATGGCTATCCTATTTGATGTCTCAGATCAATTATTGATAATGTTGACCTTCTGAAGAATGGTCTTCCTGGGGCCTTTGTAACTGCACTTATTTTGGGTGTACATGAGCTTGCACACTACATTGTTGCAAAAGGAAGTGGAGTGAAGCTTGGCGTACCATACTTTGTTCCTAGTTGGCAGGTGAGACATGGCGCCATAGAACTTTCCAATCACTGAAAGTTGGTCTAAAAGTATTTTGGTGTAGAGCTAGCATGCTGAGAACTGGATAAATTTTGAAGTCCATTGGACTACAAAAACATCTGCCTAGATATGATGATTAAAAAAGAACAATTGACACCCCTGAGGAAGGGGTGACTAGGGATAGAGCTGATCCAAACAAGCCCCCATCCTCCCCACAACTTGAAAGGGCTTGTACAATCGATTCAATTATTAGTGGGCTAGGACAAAAGTTTAGGCCTAATTTTTTTTTAACTGTGCATGGCTTGGGAATAAACACCAGATAGGCAATATTCATTGGGCCAGGAGCTCTCCCTCAAGTAAACCTTCCACTACTAGTTGACTAAAATATCCCAAATTGCATGAGCAATAGGTCTTACATGTAAAGGGGTCCTCAGCCTATGACTCAATTTTCTTGCTGAGCTACATAAAATAGATTTTTGGAAGTTCACTGAAAGATCATGACTGATTGCCTAAAGTTAGATTTTCTTTATTCGAATTTAATGTAGGCTCCTATGCTCTGTGTGTTATTTCAAGTTTGTTCAAAATTTAAGGATCAATCACCAAATCAAAAAACAAAATAAAAAATACAAGAATAAATTCATGTGCTTGGTACCTTAATAGAACTCATATTTGATAGAAATATTAGATTGCATTAAGTTAATGAATGACTGCCTCAATATAATCCTTTAGAAACCTTTATGCAGTCTAAGTCAATGGATGACTACTCTATATAATCCTTAGCAAACCTTGTCGCAGTCTATAACCATTATGGTCTGTACTATGTAGCAATTACTGTCTCCTTTGGCATTCATCATTGGCTTATCATGCAAGTTGCATCACATGTTCATTCTTGTGCTGTTTGACTGAACACATCATGTTACTTCATTTATTGTATGCTGAGACTTTTAATCAATTATCTAATGAAAGGCGTGTTGAGAGTGCTCATGATACTTTGGTCAAGTTGTTGGTTCCCGAGATACTTCCATTGTGAAAGATCAAAAGGTAATACAAATAAAAAAAGCATGGGGTTGGGGGTATTTGCAAATTCTGTGATGCAGATTGGATTCAGGAATTGTAGTGGTTTAAGACTCAGTAGAATTGGTGATAAGGCTTGGAATATGTTATTTATTGAATCTAAATTTGAAGAATTAGAAAATCTGATATCCTGATCATGATATGAACTCATTTGAACTTCTGTACATTTTGCCATTGGATAATCCTGCTTGCATTGATATGCAAATGAACTGTCACTAACTGCTAATATCCTAACTTAAAACACATTATGAATCTTCTCAATACAAAAAAACGTCTTCTCCCTCTATATTTTTTGTATGAAATAGGACATGTGGCGATCAAGACTTAGGCCATGGCCACTGACTCAGGCCACGACCGCTGTCCGGATCCAACCATATGAAAATTATCAATAAAAAATTCATCCGTATCGTAACATGAATGATAAACTCAGACCTCTCAATCAACAACTAAGATACATCCCAAACTCAAGGGGAAAAACACAGCCCCGAAAACCAACATAACAAAATGAGCAATATCTAAACGTATCTCCATGGCACAAAAAGAAAAAAACATATTTAGTTGGGCTCTCAAGAATGCTAAGTCCATAGCTCTCCCTCCAACTTTGGAATCAATTATTGCTATTCTTGCGTTACTATGGAAGAAAGAAATAGTAAAAGTGAGCCAAAAACCTAATAAGTAACTTTAATCGAAGTTAATAATTGTTGAAATCAAGGGATCCAAGGAACTCATTTGTCATTGAATGTTCCAAGCACAAGACAATATATAGTTCTTGAATAACAATAAAGCAACAACAATCAATAACATTAATAAATACTTTAACAAGGACAACTCAATAAATGATGTCTAATAAATAACATTCATAGTACCAAGTCTATGAATAATCTCAATATCTCGAAAGATATTCATTAGATTCTGATGAATCTCAATAAATAACATGAAGCTTCAAAGTGTTCCAGATACTAAGGTCCTCTCTTGGATGTTTTAGAGATCTAACTCAATATAATGTCACAACAGTATGAGATAACAACTAATCTTTATGGATCTTATTCTGCTATTGCGACCCAAAATTACGTATTTAAGCCTCCATCGGCTCTGTAAATGCCTCGAGGTCATTGACATCCATGATATGCAATTACTCCTGTAGTTCTCCTAGAGGTTGTACCCATATGATTCCATATATCAACCTATGATGCCTCTCGTTTATGATATCCTAGTTATCATCTCATACAATAGTCATAAGGTTATAAATATCCCACCTCAAATTTTTTTGATTTCTACCACTGCAAATGGATTAGGTATCTCTTCTTTATCTTGATACTTTGTAGTCTTCATACACTTTTCTTCACTTAGCTACAGGGTGCCAAGAAATGACCTCACGTAAGAGAATGAGAAAAATCAAGGAATCAGTAAGTACCTGAGTATTTCACATGGTCCTCTCTGATTAAACCCCATAACTATCCACTAACATTCCATATCAATCTAAAATCACAATCTTAAGTTGCAAAATCTACGATTTAAGTTATAATTTTGAATCAATTACTCTAATGTTAACCTCAACATTGGCGTTCGAACAATAGCCTAGCCACCATCCACACCAAGACTAAATCTTTAAGAAAAACAGATTTAATTTCTTAACCAAATTGTTATTTCTACCACTAAGGCCATGTAACAATTATTAATTCATTATCACTTGTATTTACAAAATCTCTCAATCTACTATCTAGCATTTGAACGTGCTCTTGAACGGCCTTCAAATGTTAGACATAAAAACTCTATTTTAGATCTATTTCTACACAAAAATATAAATAATATCCACACGTCTATACTACCAATTAGTATATTTAATATAGGCATAACATTGAATAGCGAATGACTTATCATCAAGAAAAAATCGAGCAAGTAACACATGTAGTAACATGTCCAGCATTCAAATGGTGTTCAACGCTGTGACTATAAAGTAGTGGCATTCGAACGTGAGATCAAATGTTACTCAAGTGACTATAAAATCTTGCCTATCTTGAATAATGTACACATACAAATTATTCGAACTAGCCAAAAAAATCATTCTATAATAAAATTACAATTCCTCATGGTTGTTATTAAAAGAATTATAAGGAATGATTTTCAAGAATAATGAAGTAAGATCACAAGTTCACTTACCTTAGGGTGGTTTCTCTTCGCTTTATTCTTCTTGGATCACCTCTTGCATTTTCCTCTCGGCAATACCACCAATAATGTAACCTCTCTCTCTCTCTCTATACCAATGTTATTTAAATAGGCAACGGAAACACTTAATGTCTTCTTGTAATTGGGTGCCCGAGTTGCAAGTTGTTTTTTCCCTCCAAGTTGATTAAATTTTGATTATAATCAGCCCACAAAATCAGCTTTTGGTTTCCTAATGGCTAGCCAAGTCACATGCTTTCTATCCAAGTAGTTAGCTTCCAAAATGATATACAAGTGGTTAGCATGGGTTTCAAATTTCACTCCTAAATTCCAACTGACTTTGAATGATATCTTTCTCAATTTTTTTAAAGTATAATCTCGCCCTAATCTTGCAAATTCATCCAAGTCAATTACCACTTACTAAAATGTTGGATATTTAGTTTAATTATTTGTATGGTATATTTGCTGATAGTATTTACTCATAATTCACTAAGTATTATACCTTTCCTAAAGAGTCCCAATCAAGCTGGATTTGCTGTCAACACAAGTCTATGTTGGGGTTCGACCCGGACACAGACAATCCGGCGCAGTGGAACAAAATCCTAACTCCCCATCAAACGTCGACCACCAAACTCGTGAGTACAAGAAACACAATAATGTACAATATTTTTAACGTGAAAAACTCTTTTCAACCAATGAAAAAATTACGGAACAAATTTCGAATAAATCTACTATAATAAAAGTGTCGGTTACACGTAACCCTCTTCGAGATCCCTTTTGATGCAGGGAGGAGGGTGAAAGTAGAGAGAAGAATAATAGAGGGGTAAAGACAAGAAATTAGACTAGAGGGGTAGAGATAAGAAAGGGATCAAACCAAAGGGGAGAGAGAAAGGGAAGCACAATTGCTCAATTGCAATCAATTTCTCAAATACTCATTCATTCATCAATTGTCAATGTCCTAAACAATAGAAATAGNACCAATTTGATGCAGGGAGGAGGGTGAAAGTAGAGAGAAGAATAATAGAGGGGTAAAGACAAGAAATTAGACTAGAGGGGTAGAGACAAGAAAGGGATCAAACCAAAGGGGAGAGAGAAAGGGAAGCACAATTGCTCAATTGCAATCAATTTCTCAAACACTCATTCATTTATCAATTATCAATGTCTTAAACAATAGAAATAGGGGTTCTTATATAGAGAACCCGATGTCTAAGAAAATTGGAAACAAAATCATAATTAAATAACTTTAAAAGTGGAAAAGAAATCAAATGGTAAATAAAATTAAATTTCTACTAAATAAAAATCAAACCAAATCTAATTAATAATCAAAATTGCTATGGAAATAAAATCAAAGCTAATTTGGAAGGCAAATCAAAGTAAATATTCGTCTCGGATGTCCGCATCACCTTTACTACAATTTCGAGCGAAAAATGATTGATTACAAACCACTTAACACACCTAATAACCCACACGAAAAGGTACAATGAGAAATAAGAGTAATCAAACGAAATATGCTCTAGAAATCCATTCTAAAATAACGTACCCAACCTTGCTGAAGAATGAAAATCAAATTGGATCTTAATCAATCGCTGAACCTCTTTCTCTTTTCTCCTTTTCTCCTCTCTCTCTGTGCGGCTCTCTTTTTGTGAGATATGATTTTAAAATACCCTAAAAATGCGTCAGGTGCATTTTTATTCTGCGAGTTGCGTTCGAGTGCTTGTCAGACGTGGGTGTCACCGGGAACCGTGCCTCGAGCCCCCCTCAGACCTGCTTCGAGCACATACCTTATGGAATTGGCGCCTCGGGCCTGTGCCTACTGCTTTTGGTGCTTTGGGCTCTCGTCGCGCGTGCGAACACTGTAATCCTCGTACGAATATCGTGCAACCTTTCGAAGACTATCCTTTTATTGTGGCATCCATAATGAAGTGATTAAAACCCAATCGTCTAAAGCTCCTAAAATCTCTTTAGTAACCAATAAGGGTTTTGGATAATTTCCCTCGCAATTTTCAATTGAGTTTGAATATTATCTGTCCAATATGTGAATAAAAATTCTTGCAGCAAAAATTGGCCAACCATCTGAGCTAAACAAGGAATTTCCCACTTAATATTCTACCAAAATTTTCTAAAATAATCCAACAATTTAGTCCATATAAATCTACCCACAACTTTTTAGATCATTTGACCCAAAAATATTATCCTAATTTATCCCCTTAAATCGACCCATACCAAAACACACTAATTCCCAATCTTGCCACTAAGTGTTTTCCTAAATAAATCCCTAATATCAGTCTCTGGGAGTTTGATCCAATCAATAATAAGTGCACGAATTGGGCCTGCTATTTCAATCACATGATTAAATATTTAGTCCACTAAGCCTAATATACTAAGCCCCATCAAATTCCAGGCCCAATAGGCCCAACCCAATTGATTCACCAAATTAATTCTCTAAGTTAAATTACTTCTAGTAATAATGCAAATACCACTTCAAATATACACATAATTATCATTCATCTAAATAGCAAAATTGGAAACATTTGGGATGTTATAGTATGTGCCAGTAATCAATGGGACAAGCTATTTTCAATATGACCTCTTTGCTGCCAAGGGTACTAGTAATAGGAGGGGGGACACTTACCGAAAAGATAGGCTCTAAGGGGGGAAGATGGGTGAGCAGTTCCTCCCCTCCATTCTGGCGTTCTATTTTTATGCTAATATGCATTGATTGCCATGGCCTGAAATTGAACTCAAAGTGATGGAGATTCTAAGGAGTAGTCAACAGAATGGGCAGTCAAGTGATTTGAAGGAGGGAGAACTAAGAAGCAGATGGTTGCCATAGATTTAACAAAGCTGCGTTTGGTTCCAAGAGTCAATCTTGAGCTATGCAAAACCTGATGTGTCTGTTGAAAATTGAGGGTGGACTCTAACATGGAAATTGAATAGGACACAACTACAATTATTAAGTCACTTTTTGATCTTGAGCTTTAATCACAAAGGGACAGAGCTATGGAGGAGTTATTGGTTCAGAGGCAGGTTCTTTTTGTAAGTGACAATTAAATAACGGTCAAAAGATGGCAACATTATGGCTCAAGCTTGCAGCAGCAAGGCAGTAGAGGATCAGCTAAGGAGTTATTTGTTCAAATGCGGCTTCTTTTTTGTAACTGACAGCTAAATAACAGTCAAGTGATGACAGCATGATGGTTCAAGCTTGCAACAGCAAGGCAAGAGAGGAAAATGTGATCATGGAAGAAGCTAGATTGGGAGGTGGAGAAAGTAGCAATATCAACCCCAAAGTCAGCATTTCCATCTGCATTCCATTCTTCCTGCTTGCCGCTGTAGTGGTGAAACACTGGTTTGTTATAGAAGCTTATGGTTCTATGACCTGAAACTAGCAATTGATCAAACTTTTCTTAAAACTCTCGTGCAAGTAGGTTCCATGGAAGGTTGAACATTGGTGGACCATAAATTCTAGCTAAATACATGATAATTATATACCTGTCAAATATTTTTATCAAATTTTTAATGCTTGACAAAGAATTGAAGCTAATGATTGTTGCTTAAATGTATATTAACAATAATCCCTAATTGTCAAGGTAGGCTTGTAACTTCAAGCTTTATTACATGTCTGTAACTTAAAGCTTTGTTACATGTCTGATAAATTTCAACAATCGTAAAGCTACATTTCTGTTAAACAATGACTATTTATTTTGTTAACCATTGTTTCATATTTTAGCAACTTTCCATTTTACATGTGTAGATCAGGTTGGAGTTCTGACTTTCCAAATTTCCCTAAAATGCGTTCTTATGAAATTAAATGGTGTAGTAGTACTCTCTCTTCGAAATACATGATCTTTTCAATGGGTTTTTTTGTTATATACATGTATTTGCATGTAATATTTGTTGTAGATATCTTTCCTTTTTGTTTTGTAGAGTATTAGACTTTCAATTTGTATTGTTTGAGATTTCAAGTCATATTTTCATATAGTTATTCTTTGAATTGTATATTAAGCTATGTATTTTTGGAAACCATAGTATGTAGAAGCTTACCATATTATTTTATAGAAGCTTACTGAGTTTTTTTATAGTAGCTTACGATTTTTCTATCAATCCTACAATTTGATCCTGATGATTTCCTGGTGATGGGTTCATGGATCCATGGTAGGCTTCTGACTCCACTATCTAAAGGAGTTGAGCAAGGGATGCTGAAGTACATAGCATTTATGAGAGTGCTACTGAATTGAAACTTTAAACTAAAAAATTGAGCCGTGAAGTGAAATGTTTCAGGATGGTAGGAGCTCAGCCAGTGGACATAAATTGTTATTTATTGTTCTAAGCAAATGTGGGAAAAACCAAGGGTTGAGGGACAGACAATGTTCTGCAAAATATTGGCTCAAGCTGTAGGCCTACAAAGTTATCTAGCTGGATAGCAGCGAGATATGAATCAAGCTGCAGGCCTGTGGAGTCATCTAGCTAGATAACAATGAGATATCAGCTCAAGTTTTAAGCCACCAAAATCAATTGCAGGATGGAAGTGATATACCTGATCAAGCTGCAGAGCTACAGAATTGTCTCACTGGATACAACTAAGATAGCAGCTCAAGCTTTGGGTTTCCAGAGTGAAGCAGCTTCAAAGTCACGACACAGCAGCTCATGCTGTAGATGTCCAGATCTGAACCTCACCATTTCTACGAGATAGAAGCTGGAGCTGAATTCAATTTTTGTCCATGATCCGCTACATTTAACTGTATTTACCTGAAGATTTTAGAGTTTATTGTGATGAATCTCAAATAAAAGAAGTGGGAGATTGAAAAAGCGGGGAAGGCACAGAAAAAGTTAAGGCTGCCTAGTGGAAAAACTGAAGACTGTGTAGTCTACGGTTTATCCTCTTTTATGACAAATGATTTGTGTGTGTGTGTGTGTGTTTGTGTGATGAGAGCTTGATAAAAATGAGTCTTTTTAGTAGTCAGTCTAAAATACAAGTGGGAGACTTCTCACAATTTGTAATATTGATCACTGTTTGTATTTTGGAGATCCACTCGAGAAATCTTTAAGAGTTTGGATAGCTGTGTTGTAGAATACTTTAGTTGTCACATGTTTGGGGTCAGTTGGCTAGTGTATAGTGCATCCGTTCATCGATCTTAAAATTGACCCACTTCATATAGTGGGATTTTTAATTTTCGACTGGTAGTTCAGAGGATTTTCTTATAACATGTTGTTTGTGAGTTTTTCTTTATCACCAAATCTTGCTTTGACCATGTATGCATGCAAATGTTGATAATTTATTTCTAAATATCTAGACTAATAATTCATTTATGTGTATCAAAACTACTAAATTTTATTAATTTGTATTTCTACAATGTAACTTCTATTCACCCTCTCTCTAGGTGTTCGTGACTCTTAGCTTCATCTTCTCAATAATAATGCGCATGTTGTCCAAAACAGAAATGGAATAAAAGAGGAGACAAATGAGTGAATATATACAGATATATAGATGGCTATATTTGCATCTGTTTCATAAATAAAACCCACTCCACAATAGTATTTCATAAATTCTATATATATATATTTTTGATAATTCTCTTAATAATGAAATACCAAGTAGTTAACAATTTTTTTAAATCTTTGTTAAATGATCAAAGATTTATCTCTGCTGCTCGAGGAGCCATGTAAGTGAAACATGAAGTTTATTACCTAAACACACGATTTCTATCGTCCTGTTCTGCTTACGGATGCGCATGGTATGTCTAAGGAGTATTTTTGTTGCAGATAGGCTCTTTTGGTGCCATTACAAGGATTGTGAACATTGTACCGAACCGTGAGGATCTTCTGAAGGTTGCTGCGGCAGGACCCCTAGCTGGCTTCGGTTTGGGTCTCGTGCTTTTCCTCTTGGGGTTTATCTTGCCTCCTAGTGATGGTATCGGCATTATTGTTGATGCTTCTGTGTTTCACGAGTCTTTTCTAGCTGGGGGTATCGGTAAGTAATTTTCCTTGCCTATATTGCTCTTAAACATAGATGTAAATATGAATACTGGCCATCATGATATCGTAATAATATTGTGATATATTATCGTATTAATTATATATCGTAATATATGGGCAGTATTCAAGATATCTATCTATGTACCCAATATTTGGATGATATATAGACCGATATGACTATATCAACTTACGATTTTCAAAACATTTTTTTATTTTTATATATTCGATATCTATACTATTGGTTGATATGAATGATACCAATACGGTTGCGACTTTTACTATACCGATATCACGATAATATTATGATATGTTACTATATCGATGATATATCGCGATATATTTGTTAATATTTTGAATATTGGCTGATATATTTAATATTTGGTTGATATATCAACCGATATAGCTATGTCAACCTACAATTTTTAAAACTTTTTTTTATTCCAATATAGGCATTACTAATATGTATTGTCTAATATAAACGATATTAATATAATTGATACCGATACCAATATTTTCATCGGTACTTTTAAAAATTTCATATTTGTGACGTCTCAGGAAGAAGGGGGAGATTGAGAGACAGAGAGATTGATTTTGTTAACGTGTGAAATGAGCATCTTTGACTCGCTTGATAGAGGGATTTGGTAGATGTAACTTTTTTGATTTATCTTTATATGATTTTGTGATATGTTTTATGGTTCTTGGGGGATGCCCCTTGCGTCTTTGTTCTAAATTCAAGTCGGCAAAACATTTGGAGATAGAACATTGATTTGTACCTTTTCATTTTCATTTATAAAATTGTTTACTTACCAAAAAAAAAAAAAAAAAAAAAAAGTGAAATGAGCATCTTTAGTCACATGAATATCATTCCAGTCAAATTATGAAGTTTTTATTTTCCATGTGGCAGCGAAACTATTACTTGGGGATGTTCTCAAGGAAGGCACACCCATATCGGTCAACCCACTTGTAGTTTGGGCATGGGCTGGTCTCCTAATTAATGCCATCAACAGTATTCCTGCAGGAGAGCTCGACGGTGGGCGCATTTCTTTTGCCATATGGGGAAGAAAGGTACATTATTAGCATAGAATATAAATTTGGAAAATCTCTTTATATTCACTATCATTTTGGGTAAGGAAGAATTTTTAAAAAAATTCATTCTCCTTATAAGAAGACAAGTCGAATTGAAGGAAGTGTAAGAAAAAGAATGCCATCCTTTATTACTTTTAATTATTTTGACAATAAAAAAAATTATATTTCTCTCAAGTCAGAAATTACCATTTATTCCCCTTACTTATATTTGTTAGAATTGTCTCACATGAGGCGCTATATATTTAATAATTTATTAAAATGATTAATAGTAATGATCTTATATAGTTTTGTTATATTTTATTAGATAAATTATTTTTTTAATATGTCCAATATGCGATAACAAAAGAACTTTTATGTGATTAAAAATTAGTCCTCTTCCTACTTATAAATGACAAAATTATCCATCAGCTTTTTCTTGATAATGTTGGGGAGTTTTCCAAATTCAAGTTAAAGGAAGTTTCTCAACTTCCCACTTTACTTTTGCCTTCTTTAAAAATAACTCTCCTAAAAAAACCAAAATACTCATTTCTTTATAAATAATTTATACAACTCTCATCAAGAAAGATAGATAAGGGCGAAGGGAGAAAAATCTTGCAAGTATGGATTTAGGTTTGTTATGATGTCTAATTTCATATTTTGAATTGTGAAATGACATGATGATTCGACGATACATGAAATGCATTTTTCTCATAAAGTTTTACAATATTGATTTTGTTTACTTTGTTTATGGGATTCATAGGAGTTCTTTTCAATCAAGAATGACTCGATTTCTATATATCATGTAAATTGTTGATTTCATCTATAAACGCTATGTCCAAATTTGAATAATCTTGCATCTAATAGGTGGAAAATTATTTTTGCTTCCACCATCTTGGGGAAATGACAATTCAGGAAAGATGGAAATGAACTCACACATATGCAACATATTCCAGTTGATGATATCCTGGTATTCATCAATGTGTTTACCTTGACAGGCCTCAGCTCGGCTTACAGCCGCCTCAATTGTGCTTCTTGGGGTCACGTCGTTGTTCAATGATGTGGCGTTCTATTGGGTGGTTCTATTATTCTTTCTACAGAGAGGTCCTATTGCCCCACTTTCCGAGGAAGTAACCGAACCCGATAACAAGTATGTCGCTCTTGGTATTACTGTTTTGCTGGTGGGTCTTTTGGTATGCTTACCCTACCCATTCATGTTCACTAATGAAGCCATGACCACATTCTAGAAATTACATGCTAAGATGGAGTTGGTACGTATAAAGCATTGTCATCTACTAAGGGTCAATAATTTTGGAGACAGCATTCCTCTTTTGCTTTGGCGACATTACGCAAAAAAAATCTAGAAATTTTGACTTCAAACTTGTGGTGCGCATGCACAGGTAAATGATGAGAGATTACATAATGCACAGGAATTGTCTTGCCACTTTATAATACCATTAATTGTTAAAAGATTCTCATTTTTTATAATTTTTTGCTAGATTTAATTGGTTGTTAAGATGTATGATAGTTTTTCCTTTAATTGGTTGCTACTGTATCATATTCTGGATGTATTGGTTTATTATTATTATCGTTATTGTTATTATTATTAATATTTGATGGGGACTTAATGCTCACTTTTTTCGTTATCTGAGGAAGTCTTGCGAATTTAGTATGCTATGTGTTGAGATGGTATGCTTGTTGGGTTTGGACAAAGAAGATAGTGAACCAAATAACTCCTTGGTTTTCATGTGCTCGGGAGGATGTTCCGACCCAGGCTTGGCTGAATGCACCGAAGGGGGGTCGACCATAACAGAGGATTAAAATGATCATGTCAAAGCCAGGTAACACGTTAACGCCTGTCCATGGGTAAATATCATTGTCCACCCATCTGGTTTGTAGGTGGTATAATGACCCAGCACTCATCAACTTCTGCCCACTAAAAAGGTACCTATCACACATCAAAAAAAGGTTAACAAAATGGACATCGATTGGACAATATGATGATACAAAATGATGATCGGAAAAAAAAGGTATATCTGCTCCTTGGTCTCGAATTCACAGTTAATCGGAGTTCAACGCCCTTCCAACGGCTACTTTTGGCCACTAATCTATAAATATACTACTAAATCACTTTCACAAGGATCCGAAAATTTTATTCAGAAATTGAAAAAGCTAGCGCTGAAGAGAACAATACTCTCCTGAGATAGCACTCTAGAAAGCCAAATACTCTTTTGCAGCACCAAGGGAAAAGAAAGGCATTAACTACCTCTACTATGTCCAACGGTCCAGAGAGAAGAGTTGAACACTTGCAGGGGCAAAAAACAGGGTAGAGGAGGTCAAATTGCTCCATGCCTAAAGGTCGAGTACCCCTTGGTACCAATGCCACAAGGAAAAATGTCTCGCATGCCAAACATCTCTCGTAGAGCCCCAAAAAAAGCTCGATCACTCCATATCATACTGTCTAGCACATTAGTCTTGAAACTGAGTCTCAAAAATTGGTAAATTTCTAACCCTCTTGCTCTGTTCAAGCCAATATTAACTGAGATATCTGAGACATTTTCCAGGGAGTAGTACCCAGCTCCCCTTGACTCTATTGTTTGTGGCGCATAGGATTAGGGTTGTGGGATTTGGACTCGGCTCCTGCATCGGGTGATCACCATTCTGGATAAATGTTGATTTAGGTGCGCATTACTACGTAATACTGAAACGTATGAAGCTGTTATAACCTCAATTTAATGTTTGCTTACCATGTTGCTGTCATTTTGATTCTTTCATGATTAAATCCTAAGAGAGGCCGTAATGATTGAAGCAATTCAATGAGGTAACGGCAAGGTTTCTGTCATGAGCTGTTTTCTCTTTCTTCTGAATTTATCATGCTTCGTTTTTTCAGAAAAGTGGCCGATTCATCTTCTCAATATGTCTTCAAATTGTTTCTTGGCAAGTAGAATTCACCTGCTTAATCTTGCCTTTAGAATACGACAACAAAATTCCTAAATCTCGCTAAGAGAGGTCGTATTTATGAATTCTCTTTTGTAAGTACATTCGGATTAGTCTAATATTCTTTAAGAATAGAAATAATTTTTAGTCATTTCTGCCCAATCATTCCAAATTTTCTTTGGCCAGTTTCTCTTTTTTTATCCAATCAAAACTAATTCTTTTTTTTTTCCACATATGTTTCATTTAGCTTACGTAAAGTGTCCAAATTGCATTAGGCATCATTCATTACTCTTGCAATCTATAGCTGTGACTTTAAACATTTACAGATATTATTGTTCCTTATTATTATTTCTCAAAGTCACAGCAACAATCTCTAGCACCCAATAGTCAATACCAGCCTATTGCAGTTATTGGGTATAATGGGCAGTCCGTTAGTAGCCTATTCGCAACCGAATGTTCAATTTAGATTTTGGATCTGTTTAGCATAGATATTTAAGAGTGGTGTTAAGGTTTTTTCATGCCCGGGGATCATATACTTGTCCACAGGTTAAGATTAGAACTTAAAAAATGAATAATGAAGATTGAATAGCTACTAAAATTATCTAATATAATCTTTACAAATTATTATTTAATTTTTAATTTTAATCATTGGATGAACGTGTGAGTCTAAAGAGTTAGAGGATCATAATAGCTCTCCATTTTCAAGCGTTCACAGATGATTGCTTGCAGTGGAAGAATAAGGCTTATGGCTGCCTTGATTCTCTCAGATGCCATGGCAAGCTGATGATACTGCTGCCGCTGCCCCTTCAGTGTGAGAGCTAATCTTGTTGTCTGCTGTAAATGTTAGGAAAAAGCTGTGCTTTAGGGGAAATTTGATCTGGGGATGCAAAATAAACTGCCTTGAGCTTTTCTCTAAGAACGATATTTTCCTTATATCACCCGCTCAGCACGTGATAGCTTATCACATGTGACATAGGACAAGTTAGTTTTTTTTTTTCCGAAGTTTTTGTTAGGCATATTTATGTATTGATATATTTTGTGATCGTGTCTGGTCGTTCGTTAGTGAAGCTTTTCTTATCCTGCAAATCTGCATTAGATTTACGCCGAATATTCGCCGATATGTAACTCCTAGTATCCATACTTGCCTAACGTCTAATTCGTGCTTGAGCGCTATTTCCCGTGTGCCTATGCTCAAGGCATGCCCAATTCTCTCACGAGCATCATTTTTCGAGAGTGAGTGCTCAAGGCACACCCGAGGTGCGCTCATGGCACCATTTCTCGAGAGCTAGCCCTCAAAGCACGCCCAAGCCACGCTTAAGCGCTATGGCATGGACTTAGTGCCAGCCTGGGCATGCCTGACGTATGCCTAAGTCATGTTTGCGCGTTGGAGCGTACATTTTCAAAAGATCATATTTTTTAACATAATTTTTTAGCCTCTTTATAAATAGTCACATTCTTTTCATTTTTAAAGGCTTCTAGAGAAATATTTTGATGGTCGTTCAGCGAAAAAATTCTCACTTTTGTGCTTGTTAATTGCTCAATTTGAAAAAAACTTATCATCGACTATTGTGCTTCCATTACAAAGTTTTCTTACCTTAATTTACCTTATCATACACATTTTTTTGCCTATTAACCTTTGCAAGCGATGTGGATGGTGTGGAAATCGGGATCCAGTAGTGTGCGGAGATTTGATGGCTCATGAAGGAAGATTGATAAGAAGACCGGAAGACATTCGATTTCGTTGTCGCAGGCAAATTCAATAAGTTCCTTAATAGAGGTCACAAGACGGAAATAAATCAGCTAAATTAGTCCGTTTATATAACTTAATCTATAAGTTGACTTTCTTAGTGCATTTCTTTCCTGGTTATAGAAGTCCAGAGGGTTTATTCGACAGCTATAATTATCAAGTTTTTTTTTTAATCACCAAAATTGTGCCTTGGTCATTGTTACTTATTGTGCTTATATTTTGTATACTTTTTATCGTTTGATTCATTTAAATTTGAATATACTTTATGTATATTGTATATTCGTGTTTACGTTTATTCTGCAATTTGAAAAGGGGGCCGAAATAAGTTGTGTTTTGGAATTTCATAGTCCAATTAGTTTTTACCCCAATAGTGTAGAAACATGACTTTTAGAGGAAATACACTCCACTATAGAATGAGTACAGCCACATATTCCACACTTGACGCTCACAAGCTCTCTTCCAGAGCTCTAATGCTAGCCATTCTCATTGATACACAGTTCTGTAGTTTCACATCACTTGGAATAGCTTGTCCCAAAATAAGAGATGGTCAATTTATGTAGGGATGACGCTTTGTTAACTAACTGCTAAAATTCTTCCTTTCACCATTCACTATAAATTGTTGAGATTTATACTGTAGAATATCTTTTACATATTTTTCTTTAAGAAATACTATAAAATTATCATCATTCTTTTTATTCTAGAACATTCTTGAGTAAATTACTATATAAGATGCGTGGATGTATATAATAGAGAATTGAGCATTTGGGTGTATTCGACAGAGGGGCAACTTAGAGGTACGCTTGACTGGGAAGGTTTGGAAAAGCGTCTGGCTGAAAGGCAACTTAGAGGTATAGAAGACAGGCCTCCTGAACAGAGAAAGTGACTCCTATAAAGAGGATAAGTCTCCTGAATGGCCTCATGGGATAGAGGGTTGGACTCATATGCCTCATAGAGTACAATGAGAATACTACCACATTGGTTGGTGGACTGGCGAGCAAAGGTGCCAGATGATCGGTCGGAGAGAACTGGCCGGCTATCTATTAACCGGTGTTGATTGTTGAATAATGCCATCGGCCGCCTAGGGCAGAGCGGCAGGTGGAGGTGGTAGTGAGTGTGGCTGATGATTAATATTTTTATTTATTTAATAAATATTTATTTATATTTATTTAATAATCAATATTTTGAGGTAATATGGGATGGTCTCTCCGACTTCACAAACCACCAGGGGGGGCTGAGGGCATCTCTGAAGGCGGTTGACCAGGAGACCTACGCCACAAAACGCTGCCGTATCGAATTTGTACAATTAAATTGATCGAGTCTTTGCTTGAACAAAATTCTCAACTGCCTCTTAGTAGGATCAGCAAAGCATCTTCCGCTTACTAAGCAGCGGCAGACAGGGAAATCCAAGCCCAACCGAAAATAAATTTTTTCATCTTAAGGATATATTTAAAAATTAGCAATACTTGTTATGAGTGAAAATATTAGTATTAATTACTGTTCTATTGATAGTACATATCAATGTTTAAAAAAAAATTATGACAATCATAAGTTTGTA
>JAODPA010105693.1:0-20415 GCA_025585075.1 Nepenthes mirabilis
CGTAGAGGAAGAGAGAGAGAGAGAGAGAGAGAGAGAGAGAGAGAGAAGGGGGGGTTGCTTATGGGCTGAAGGTAGCTGAACGGAGAGACTTGGATTCTTTGAGGAATCAACTGATTAATTACAAGTATTTTTTGTGAGACTAAATATTGAAAATGGCGAAAGCTCCCTCTTTGATAGATTTATGCATGGATGTCGTCAAAATTCAACTTCTTTCTGGTATAATTCGCCCAATTAATAGCTTCCTGAATTCTCTGTCTATTGCTATATTGTCTCAATTAAAATCGAAATCAGCATCTTTTAGAAGAGAATTCCGGAGTATGTTTTTCAGATAAGTTGAATTTCGGAGTACTTTGCTGACGCTTGAAATTTTTATGGCAGGGCATAATGATGCTATCTTGCGGGACGTGTATGAACTACCTGCGGAGCTGTTCGATTGTTTGTTGAAACGATTACCTGCTTTAGCGCTGCAGAATTTACAATTGCAGATGTTAGTACTGCATCTGTCGTTGTTGATTTGGATTCTGTTTTTGGCAAAATTGTTGTTATTTTTTCGTGTACATTGACATAATTAAACTATATCTGGAATCTAGCCTTCTATTCTTATTCTGTGTTTGGTTTAGATTCTAATGACGAGAATTATGAAATGCTAAACTCTATAACTCTGGAAGTAAAACTGTGGAAATCTATTATATGTATTTTGTTTTGTATTCAAAAATCTGGAAATCTAAAATTTGTTTCTAGTTGACATAGTTTTCCTTTGTTTTGAGAGGACTAACGAGTTCTAGTTTGACATAGTCTGTGACAGAATGGATCATAGTCCACCATATGACCTCCGTCACATAGATATACCTATAGCCGGGATAATCAACTCGGCACAAGTGGCATATAATTAAGTGGACTTAAAATTTTCGTTCACGTACACAGGATCGTAAACGGCCGGTCATCAAGTCGGCTTCGTTAAGGTTGGTCACAATGTGATTGTCCAAGGTTCAAGGTCGGTCGATTAGAGAACAAAACCAAAGACGTACGAAATACTACTAGGAACTAAAATTACTCAAACTATAAAAATTTAGCGAAAGTATCTAAATATCCTTTTTATTTACATAGCAGAATCATTATACAAAAGATTTCAGAATATCCCAAAAATACATCAAGGTCGGTCATGCACTGCTATATAAATCCCGATTGGCTTTCCTGCCTAGCTAGACTGTCGGACTTCACTCTTTTTCGTCTAGCATATGTTCTTGGTCATCTGAAAGTAAGAAAATAGTAGGGAATGAGTGATAGATCAGCAAAATACCAATGCAAAAAACATGCATAATTATAACATTAAATGGAATGAAAACATTTTCCATACAGAAGTATCATACATGGGAATAAGACATTTTCACGCAAAACTGGATTCCAAAATGAATGTAAATCCGAAACCAAATGCTGAAAACCGACTACATTTTAGGCTTGCAGCTCTCGGCCATCATATATCAAATATGGCTACATTTTAGTCCTGTAGTTCTCAACCATCATATATCAAATACGGCTACATTTTAAGACTACAGCTTTCAGCCATCATATATCAAATACGGTTACATTTTAGGCCTGCCTGTAGTTCTCGGCTATCATATCTCAAAACAAGTTTTCCTTGCAAACCATGAGCTTTAAATGACCAAGTCCTTAAAACATGAAATCTCTACTTTTACAAGCGGCAAACATCATGCAAACGGGTGAGATCTTAATCACGTAAACTGATTTGTTAACGATAATTAAACATGCAAGATAACTTTTCTACGCACAAATTTCAAGCATGAGCCGTGGAACTAAATCACACATATAAAATATAACACATGCGTTGATCATGAAATTTCTTTATGAACATGACAAGTAATTACCATGATATGCATTACGTAAAAGTATGAAACAGAATATTAGAATAACATCAAATAGACGAGAAAATAGCTAAGGACAAAACATGAGGTACACTTGCCTGATTTACGAACTCCCTTACCCAAGTCTAGCCTGGAATTCTTCCCCTCCTTCATCTCCTTCGTGCTTCTCTTAGGTTTTCTAGCACTTCTCCTTGACTCATAACTACGTTATTTATAGGTAATGGAGTAGATGCGAGTAGGGGAGAGCAGGTCACCAATTTGGTACTTCTTTTTCCACTAAATCTTCCTTTTCAGAAGGTCAACAGAGTAGGTAGGAATAGGGTATGACTTATACTGATTCTGATGATTGTCTTACTAACTCCCATTTATACTCAAAGTTCTCGGGTGTTATTGTTTATTTTCAAGCCGCTTTTTTGTGGTTATTTTGGTTATCTCCTTGATTAGTTTAGTTCTGTTCAACTATTTTGGTCTGGTCAATTCTCTTATCTGGACAACGTTTTATTTTTGTCGTTTATCTTCTCCAGAAATCATCTCCGAAATTTCTCTCAATCCTCTCCGGAAATCCTCTCCAAAAATTCGCTCAATAATCTCCGGAAATCCTCTTCGGAAATTCACTCAATCTTCTCTTGAAAATTTTCCATTAAAGTAGGTCAACTATACGCCAAATCTGGTTAACTTTTCTTAACCGTTCAATTCATTACTTCTGGTCAACTATGCTAATTCTGGTCAACTTCCTAGTTCGGCTGATTATAAGCTACTTTGGTCACAAACAACTATTTCGGTCTCTATCATTCACCTCGGTCAATTACTAACTTCCTCGGTCATTATCTCAACAATTTCCTCGGTCATTATCATATATCATCCTCGGCCATTTTTCCATTAAGGCCGGTCAACAAGTCAATCCGGTCAACATGCTATCTAGGCTAATTTTTCCATTAAGACTGAAAGACTAAATCCTTAAAAAACTAATCCTTACAAATTTCTCCCACTTATAGGAATTTCGTCCTCGAAATTTGACGAACCTCAAAATTATCATCCACTAGGCTCCTCAATCCTATTCAGATATCTCTGGGTCATGGGGCCCTCATGCTACCACTGCGCTACTATGATTAACCATTTACTAATACCTCGAAATGCAAAGTGTGGGGGAACAAAAGAATGCGCAAATCCTTAATATCCATCTCGGCACTAAGTTACACCATGGTCCTAATAACTATCTTGGCTTTTAAGGGTTATTCACCTCAACATTCCATCTATTCGTAATTGCCCTTATCTTATTTCACTCAGATTAAACTTAAGCATCCTCTTTAAGATCGATCAACCTTAAGGCATTTCTTTTCTTTGATACCATTTTGTGACGAAACGGATCATAGTCCACCATATGACTTCCATCACATAAACATGCCTATAGTCGAGATAATCAACTCAGCACAAGTGGCATATAATTAGGTGGATTTAAAATTTTCATTCGCATGCAGAGGATCACAAACGACGGTCATCAAGTTGGCCTCATTAAGGTCGGTTACAATGTGACCGTCCGAGATCCAAGGTCAGTCGGTTAGAGAACAAAACCAAAGACGTACGATATGCCATTAGGAACCAAAATTACTCAAACCATAAAAATTTAGCGGAAGTATCTAAAGATCCTTTTTATTTACATAGCAGAATCATTTTACAAAAGTTTTCAGAATATCTCAAAAATATATCAAGGTCGGTCATGTATTGCTACATAAATCCTGATCGACCTTTCTACCTAGCTAGACAGTCCGACTTCACTTGTTCTCGTTCGGCATAAGTTTTTAGTCATTTGAGGGTAAGAAAACAATAAGGAGTGAGCGATAACTCAACAAGGTATTGATACAGAAAACATGCATAATTATAGCATTGAATGGAATGAAAACATTTTGCATACAGAAGTATCATATATGGGAATAAGACATTTTCATGCGAAATTGGATTCTAAAATGAATGTAAATCTGAAACCAAATGCTGAAAATTGGCTACATTTTTAGGCTTGTAGCTCTTGACCATCATATATCAAATACAACTACATTTTAGGCTTGCAACTCTCGATTTTCATATCTCAAATACGGCTACATTTTAGGCTTATAACTCTCGACCATCATATATCAAATACGGCTACATTTTCGGCCTGTAGTTCTCGGTCATCATATCTCAAATACGGCTACATTTTAGGCTTGCAGCTCTCGGCCATCATATCTCAAAACTAGTTTTCCTTGTAAACTATGAGTTTCAAATGACCGAGTCCTTAAAACATGAAATCTATACTTTTGCAAGAGGCAAACATCATGCAAACGGTTGAGATCTTAATCACGTAAACTGATTTGTTAATAGTAATTAAACATACAAGATAATTTTTCTGTGCACAATTTTCAAGTATGAACCGTCGAACTAAATCACACATGTAAAACATAACACATGCACTGATTATGAAATTTTTTTACGAGTATGACAATTCATTACTATGATATGCATTATGTAAAATCATGAAACAGAACATTAGAATAACATTAGATAGACGAGAAAATAGTTAAGGACAAAACATGAGGTACACTTGCCTGATCTACGAACTCCCTTTCCTAAGTTTGGCCTAGAATTTTTCTCCTCCTTATTCTCCTTCGTGCTTTTCTTAGGTTTTCTAGCTTTTCTCCTTGACGCTAACTCCGATATTTATAGGCAACGGGGTAGGTGCGAGTAGGTGAAAGCAGGTCACCAACTTCGTTTTTCTTTTTCTACTAAATCTTCTTTTTCAAAAGGTCAACGAAGTAGGTGGGAGTAGGGTATGGCTTACACTGATTCTGATAATCATCTTACTAACTCCCATTGATACTCAAAGTCATTGGGTGTTACTGTTTATTTTCAGGCCTCATTTTTGTGGTTATTTTTCTGATCTCTCTAATTACTTTAATTCTGGTCAACTATTTTAGTCCAGTCAATTCTCTTATCATGACAACGTTTTTTTTTTTGTCGTCTATCTTCTCCGGAAATCCTTTCCGGAATTTCACTCAATCCTCTCCGGAAATCATATCCGAAAATTCACTCAATCCTCTCCGAAAATACTCTTCGAAAATTCATTGAGTCTTCTCGGGAAATTTTTCCATTAAAGCCGGTCAACTATTTGCCAAATCCGGTCAATTTTTCTTAACCGGTCAATTCATTATTTCCGGTCAACTATGCTAATTCCGGTCAACAATTTTAATTCCGGTCAACTTCCTACTTCGACCGGTTATAAGCTACCTTAGTCACTAACAACTATTTCGGTCTTTATCATCTACCTTGGCCGATTATTAACTTCCTCAGTCATTATCTCAACAACTTCCTCGGTCATTATCATATATCATCATCGGTCGTTTTCCCGTTAAAGCCGGTCAACAAGTCAATCCGGTTAATATGCTATCTAGGCTAATTTTTCCATTAAGGCTGAGAGACTAAATCCTGAAAAAATTGTTCCTTATACCGTCACTATGTTTGGCTTGAGTCATCCGACTGCTGATATTGCATTGTATTCTTGATTCAGTTAATGAGTACAAGCAGCAGTAGACTTTATATAGTGAACATTGGGGAAGTATGATATCATTTGACGAATATGAAGAGGAAAAATATGCAAGAAGAGAAGGAAGCTGGGATATGTCAAATCACTTACCCTTCCTTTTGTCGGAGTTGTGAAATGCAATGCAATGTAAATCAACTGAGATGATAACAGAAAATGCCATGAGTTTGCTAATATTTTTTATTCCATTACATTATATTTTGTCTCGTTATACCCAAACCCGAACAAACAAGCACGTAGTCTATTCAGCCTGATAATATGGGCTAAAATTAAAACCAACCTTCTTTCCGGTGTCTGTTGATGCCTAACATTTTTTTTTTGATTGATGAATTTATCGCTAACCTGTATTTATGTTCTCATGATTCCTTTTCCCCTTTTCTCGAACCTCTTTTGTTCCATTATAGGAGGTATAGCATATTAATCAGGACTATTTATTATTACTGAATTGTATTTATTGCTTCTCTTGGCAGGCCTCAAGAGAAATGGGAGGATGATGCATTTCACTATAATTTATTTGGCAATGGAAGGAAACGCATGAGGTAATAATTTTGGTGTTTCTAATTTGTGATGTTTTGTACAACCTAGTAGGGGGAATGCTCTAAATACATTGTAACTACAATTGCACAGATATGAGAAATTCAATATCGCATGGATGGCATTATACCAATCACGTTGGCATGGGCTTTCTGAGCAATCCCCCATTGTGAATGTGTCAGTGATAAACTCAACGTGTGATTGGCAACAAAAGTACTGGGAAACACATCTACAACAGTATGACCATCTCATGAAATCAGAATATTCTGTTTATCACTGCCTTATTTCCCTTTCATTACTTTCTTTCTGTTTACATGATTGTCAGGTGCTTTGATTCAGCTGCAGAGAGAGCAATGTTACCATCTTTTGATGGATGTATTAGTGAAATAAAGATTCCAGGCAAGATATTCTTTGCATCTGTCTTTCTGTATTTCATGGCTTATCCTCATACTAGTTGAGTGAATATGCACCTGAGATAAATACTTTAATTCCATCATTTTCACCATTTTGGGTGGCAGTCATTCTTGGGCTTGAAAATCGGTTTGTCTACATCTGGATGTGTAAATTGGGTGCCTGTGGCTACATCTATTTTGTGTTTTATGGGAATCACAACCATCTCCTTTCATGCCATTTTGTTATGTTTACGTAATAATTATGCATTTTGGAGCACTGATTACCATTTTTGCTAGATAATGACTATGCCAATTTGATGATAAATTGTTGGATACTATATCAATTTGGAAGTGCAGGATATTGGACCACAGGGCACCCAATTATGTTTTTTTTTTTTGTTTTTTTGTTTTTCCTGTTGACATCAACCAATACAAATCACTCTTACCTATGTGACAAAAATCAATAAATAAAAGACATGCTAATTATCTTCTGAAATCCTTCCTAGACTGATTTTGGGATTCTTATGTGTATGCGTTTGGTGCGCCTTTGAATCATATGGCACATATGGTATGCTATATGTCGTAAATATTTTTGTTATTTTACTGTACCATGCAGAAGCCTTGATCAAAGCTATAAGTTGTGACAGGCAGATTGATGGTGTAGCTCACTGCTACTCACAATTATATGATCACTGCCTGCAATTCGGATGCTATGCTAGGTATATTTTTGCGATCCACTGAGAAGCAATCTTATATATGTTATTGTAATTTTTAATATAGAATTGGCTGTTGGCGAGCCTAATTCAATTCGATTTGCATGATATGAGTACTGATATAAGTTTTGTTCAGGGTAATAAGCGTGGCCTTAAAATATTTATTTGTAGATGCAATTTCTAAATACATATTATTTAAATTATTTTTAGGCAGCACTATTCATTTGAATCTTAGTTTTTAAGTTTTTAGATAATACTTATGCAATTTTTTAAAAAATAAATTAAGAAATAAAACCATGGTCGGCATATTTTAGTTACCCAAACAACTAGAAATATTTTATCCATTTGGACTTGTTTAATCCAATATTTAAATATCTAATTAATATATGATTATTCGTTTTGGATTTTCAATTCTGTACAGTCCTCCTAATAGTTGCAAAGAGTTAGTTATACATACTATTTTTCAATTACTAGAAATTGAAACTTTAAATTATAATTCCAATTTCTTATGAAACCAAACAACTGAATTAGAATTAAGCCTAAAATTCCAATTCCAATTTGGAATTCTATTGGAACAAATATGGAAGCAATATACATCATTTCCTATTTCCAAATCACATTGCAGTTCCCCATATTTGTTTATCACAGGGTCAAGGTTTTGAACCACCCCAACTGCCCAATCTTCTGATGGTGCTAGGTCAGTAGGGCTGGTGGCACAAACCTGCATCCCCTGATAATCTATTCAAGAAGAATTATCAGAAATATGACAAAAGAGTTGGATAATATTTTCTTGAAAATGCTCATGGTGTTGCAGGATTGATTTGGCAAGATGGCCTGTCTTTGCCAAGCAAAAAACATAGAAGGATCATATTGATCTTGATAGTAAACAAAGTGGACCAATTTCAGCCAACATTTCTCAGATATGAATTGGCTTACTTCAATGATTTCTGCCAAACTGTTGATGTGGTGATTTATGTTTACTGTCTCACAGGTTGATGGATTATGCAGAATTCTGGTTCAGAATAGTGAAACACTAACATCGCTGGAATTAGTAAACTGCAAGCTTTCTTCACCTTTCATCGATGCAATTTGTGGTTCTTTATTTAGGAAGGCTACACGGACACTTGGGGTGAAGCACTTTGCAGTTAAAGCATCTAAGCTTGCTGATGAGAACTTGACTTTTTTTTCTGACATGCAAGTCTTATTTCTGTCAGGAAGGTACTTCTGTTTTTACTCCCTTGCACCGTGTTATCTGTCATCTTTTGTTTACAGTCTCTGCCTTAGACAACACGGAGTGGTATATGAGGATACATCTGGCTGAACACATGTAGGGAGATGGGACTTCAAATTATAGTGCTGTTGCATCTATTATCTTTTCTCATTTCAGATCAGAAGATGATTGTTTGAACTGAAGTCAAAAAATTCTGCTGTGTTGTCGGTGATTTGGAAGTACAAAGTAAAAGAGTTCTTAGTTAGCAGTTAATCTTTTTATTGTTATCAGTTTTAATGAAGAACCTGACAAATGCGGGAATATTCCAGAACTAGCCCACTGCCAGTTGGGTTGCATCTCCAGTCGACTTGAAATGCAGTTATTTTCTGACTTTTAATACCTTTACTATTTTGGTCTCAGGTCATTAAGTAGTTTAAGCTTTTGTGACTGCCACATCGGGCGTAGTTATGCAAAATTGGTATTCAAAACACTTCTTGATGCTTCATCCAATCTCTCCTCTCTTGATTTGTCAGAAAACAACGTGAGCAGTTTTGTCACCTCATGCTATTAGGATTTTTTTTGTTTACTCACCTAACACCTTAGGATTTTTTTATTTACTCACCTAACACCGAGTAACACTCCATGAAATATTTGCAGATTTCAGGTTGGCTTTCTGATTTTCTCTCCATGTCCTCTGGTGGACACTGCTTTTCTTTACAAATCACCAAATCATTGCAGTCATTACGTGTGCTTAATCTAAGGCATGTATATTCTTTCCTGTGCTCTATATCATTTACAATGTAGTCAAGGGATGATGAAAAATGGATAGTATTGACCAATTTCCTGTATATAGCTCTTGATTACAGTACTATCAAATCGTTGCTGTATCTGAATCAAATGCACATTTATATCTCAGATTGTTAGCAGGACTGCTTGTTTGTATGAGCTTCACACAGCACCGATTTTAAGAATTTCATTGGGTATATTATTTGTGTAGAAAAAAGCAAAAGGTAGCACTACTTTTGGCTGTGTTAGACTTGGCATACACTTTTTTGATAACAGGGGGAATAATTTGCTCAAAACTGATGTAGAAGACCTTAAATCTGCTTTTGGCTATATGCCTGTGCTAGAGAGTCTGGATTTGAGCGACAATCCATTTGGGGATGAAGGAATCAGGTTAGTTGGTCATCATTCTCACTATCTCAATGGTCAGGCATGAGATCTCACAAACCCTGATGAAACTTTCAGGAGTTTAATCCCATATTTTGCTCAGACCATTGAGCACTTTCCATTTGTTAATCTGAACTTGAAGAATTGTAATCTATCTTGCGATGGAATAACTGATCTTCTAAAAGTTCTTTCGACATTGAGGAATCCGTTGACGTCTCTTTCTATTGCAGATAATGATCTTGGCAGGTTAGCCTTGATTAATATAATGCCATTTAACTTCTTGCATGTATCTGGTTTCATATTTGCTCATTTTATTCTGAAACTTCTCCAGCAGAGTAGCAGCTCCTTTAGGGAAATTTTTGCAATCATCGATAAAATCACTTGATGTTAGAGATGTTGGACTGGGATCCTCTGGTTTTCTAGAACTGCAAAAATGTCTCAGAGAGGTGGTGAATCTGGTTAGCATCAACATAAGGTTCAATTTATAACAGAACTTTTCCCTTAGCTTGCCCCCAAATGATAAAAGAATTGTCTTTGATCGTCATATAATTTAAGTGTAAATATTACTCAATAAACCATTACCTTGCAGCGAAAATCGTGGTGGGATTCATGCTGCGGAGTTTGTGGTTAAACTAATTTCACAGGCGCCACAACTTATTTCAGTGAAAGCTGGATATAATTTAATGCCATTAGAATCAATGACTCTCATATGCTCAGCCCTTAAGGTCACAAGAGGTACGTGTTATGGAGTTTAGTGAATTGTTTTTTGACTTTGCCATGCTTAATCTGAGCAGTTGTTGTTAGTAGTCCTCATAGTTCATGTTTGGGTCTTTTACCCATCAAAAGATAAAGTGGCTTCAATGGCTTCATTTGTTTTGTACACATCATTATAGATTGTTTTAAGAACTGGCTTAAGTTTTATTTGCCATTAGTGGATGTATACACAGGACACAGAAAACTATTTATTATATTATATTCTCACTTGCAGGACTTTGCTAGCTTAGCTTTCGCTGACTCCGGAGGTCAGAATGATAGTGATATTGTGATAAGAATCACATTTCAAGACGCGCTATCGGAGTTTCAATCTGACGTGTTCACAAACCACAAATTTGAGAACACTCACTAATATGCAAACTAAATAGAGATTCATCAAAGGTAATAGATGGAGATGGATGATACTGTAATGAAGTGGTTTGATTCTGAGGAGGAAGTCTGGAAATCACAGATTTAAAGGAAAGAGGACAGGCTAAGTGGGAAGATAATATGAAATTTAGAGGAAGAAGGATATAGAAATCAGGTTGAAGAAGGAAAGAGCAAAAACAAGGAAGAAATCAAGAAGAGAAATCAGAATTAATAAGAAGATAGTCACCGATGAGCAGAATCAGTTGAGAAATCAAAGTAGTATTTCATTAATCAATTTCAACATGCCTAGATCTATTACAATGCATTTCATTTATACACTCGGTTGTCAACTAGCTTGGTATCTAAGAAACCCTACAAATTAGTTATAAAGCCAACTAAATGATAACTAATTCCCTCCAAAAGATAAGGAATTGATTGGTTGCATCAAGGATCAATGATTGCTGAATAAGACTTCATGTGGGCAGATTGCTCAAGAAATCAGAGGTCTGCACTTGGATTGCTTATCTGGATCATTGATCACACAGATTGCCACATTGCTGTAATGCTGAAGTGAATTAATTTCTGCTGATGCTGAAATACCGCATTCCACTTATTGAAAGAATGAATTGTGCTTGTTGCCCTGAATTAATTATGTGTACTTTGTTGTCACGTTAACTGGTTTGTTCTTTGTTGGACTCAAGTTTGCATTTGCCTTCATCAATAGTTATTGATCATCCTAGTAAATTGCTGGGCTGGAAGAACATGGACTGTAGCAAGCCCTTCTGCTGCTACAGATTAAATTTATTAGTTTCTGATTGCTGAACTTCTAATCTTAATCTGCCTTGGGTGATGCCTCATTTGTGCACCAATTGAGACCTAATATAACTTAATGACAGATCCATCCATCTACATCAATGTATGAGATAATCCAATGAGTCTCTATATTATGGTCATAGAATTGACCCAAATCTTACTTACCCAAAAAAAAAAAAAAGAATTGACCCAAATCAGCCCAAACAAACCCAGAACAAATTCAAGGAATGCCAAAGAAAATACCAAAAAAGATCACAAGCTTTTAGATCCTCCGTACAATTCCCAAGGTAACTGGATACCCATAGATCTAATTGTAGTCCTAAATAATGCCTCAAGTCTAATTTTATCAATGCCCTTAATGTAAAATAATAACCAAATCTCTGCCCTGCTGCCCAAGCATTCACTCACCTGGGGAGTAATTTTGTAGTTTGGCACAGCGTAGTTCAGTGTCAGGCTATCAGCATTGTTAGTGCATGGATTCTGTGAAGCTCAGTAATTCATCATTAGCGTAGTTCGTCATCAACATAGTTAGCACCTGGATTCTACGAAGCTTGGTAGTTTGGCATCAGCGTAGTTTGGTGCCCGGATTCAGCATCAACATATCCTCCCTAGTCCTCATGATGGTTTGGTACACAGATCAAGCTAATTGACCCCTAGAGCACCTCACTGCAATCCAGTTACTCTTATGCACCAGGTCCTCATCATACTGGTGGGGTACAATGTCACTGAATGGGACGAGGGAATACCGAGAGCCTGAAGTGGGCTCTGAATTTGTCAATGAGACTCCCTTGAAAATGGTTCCTTTTTTTTATGTTGTGTCTAGAAAGGGGTTTGCAAATTGCTTACTTCCTAGGGTGTCTGTGGAACTTCGATAGTGTTATGGAGGAGACTTGCTGAACACTTCTGAGAATGGGAGATTGATACTGTAGATGATTTTGGAAAGTTGAAGGTAATTTGATGGTTGAACGGTCGGTTTGAAGTTCAAATAAATGTTTATGAGTCAGTCTTTTGGGAAACGTTTGAAGCTAGTAAATTCTTGGAAATGTTTTGCTGCTGACAAAGAAAAACTATAAAATTATCCGGTTGGAGCACCTTAAGGTTTCTAGTTGCAAGAATGCAAGTGTCATGGACCAAACAGTGGTGGAAAACACAGAATTCAAGAGGATCGAATGAAATGTGAATTATAATGGGAACTGCTTCTGTTTTTTCTTTTTTCCTTTTCGGTCGGCTTTTTCTTTCTGTTGCTTTCGTTTGTGAAGGAAGTTGTAACTTTTGTGCTTGGGTGACAATCCCCTGATGCCACTTGAATAGATTCTTTTCTTACTAATCCGCAAAACTTATTTTAGCTTTTCTATTGTTTAGCTAACTGCTATTTGATTGTTTATTTGGATTTTTATTAATTTAAACTTGTAGATTAAGAAATCTAATTCTCGTGTAATGCTAGCTAGGATCTCCATAGATATTGCTATTTATGCATTATTGTTCAAAGTTGAATGGAATTTCATTCAATTGTTCTGAGTCCCGGTTGCAAACTCACCAAAAGTAAGAACCATCTTCCCTCACAAAATCAACTGACAGAATTCTCCATCAAATAGCTGAAATAGTGAAATTTCATTAATCATTGAAAAGTAAATTAATACAAAATATTTAGCTAGTTTTATCTCAAAATTATCTATGTAAGTAATTTTTTTCTGTAAAAATTCAAGATAATCTAAAACTTCGTCAGAATTATAAAAGAACAATTACTGTTTGATTATAACTAACCTAATTGTGCCTACGAGGAGATAAATAATCCCATGCTCAATGTTGTACGGATGTCAATATCCAGATTTTCATCAATTTGAAAAATCCCTTAGCAGGCCTACTTTCATTGGCTTTCATTAGATGTTACTGGATGCTTCAACTGTTGTAATATGCATGAAGTTACGTGCTATGAATTCAGGTAAACTTCAGCATCTGGACTTGAGGGGAAATCAAAAGCTTTGTCAGCCAGATCTAGCTTCTGTGCTTGCTGAATTTCAACACAACGGAAAACCAGTTGTCCTCTTGTCACCATTGCCTGCTTCAGATGCTCTATATGATGATGATCCGTAGAGTACCGGCAGCAAGTGTGCTAATAAACTGCAGTCATTGAACTCGGCAGACCCACTTCTCTACCTCTGCCAAATGTTGTAAGTAATTGTTCTTGTAGATTTCTCTAAGCCCACGACCCCCCAGGAGAAAAAAAGAAAAAAAAACTAAAATTCTCGTATTATGTGCTAAACTGCTAATTAATAATTACTGTTAGAATCTGCTAATTAACCAAGCCTAAAGATCTCAAATGGAAGTGTTGGAGTTTTGACATCATTTAACTGTGGTGCTGGTACTTTTAGAAGTGAAGTGAAATTTAGGCAAAGAACCATGAGGTTTGAAGCGTATATATGGCCAAATACTATGTATTATGGACCGTACTTGACATGAGCCATAACAAGTCAGGTGTGGTCGTGTCATGGATGAGTCGACATGCTTACCACCTTCTATCAGTAATCCAAAGAAATGAACACTTACACAGTAAAAGGTTCAACCTGCTGTCAAAGCCCAAATAAGATCCGATCACCTGCTGCCTTACCACGAGAGTAGACTTCAAAGGTGCTACAGTACAATAAAAGGTCCAACCTGCTTGTTGGGGAAACGGTGTCCAACTGGTCAGATAGGAATAGGCAGCAGAGTAGAAGAAAATATAGGAGAGAAGAAGAATATCAGTATTTTATATGAAAAATCTTTCTGAAATAAGGAAAAAATCACAGGGTATATAGTCCACAAATAAATTTCACTATATAAGTTTCACGGTTATACAAACCCTATCAGTTATACAAACCACAGAAGAGAATAGAGAGTAAGAGTACAAATCGCTCACAATGTTCTCACTCTTCACACTTTCATACTTAGAAACTTACACTGACAGAATTTTCTCACACATCTATTTCATCTCACAGAGCTCTATACATATATACAGGCTGTCCAAACAACCGCCTAGCCAGCATAGAGGTTGTGCATGCAGGTAGCCATCTAGCACACGTACAGCTTTGCAAATGCTCTGTAACTGTTCTGCAAAACGGCGCTCACTCTGCAGATATTATGCATATTCTCCAGAAATCTCTCATGCCCGCCTTCTCCTCACAGCCAGTCAATGTCTTGTTGACCGGTTTCTTATCTCAACCGGTCAATTTTTTGTTAACCGGCTGGCCATCCACCTGAAGCCATTCATGTGCAAGTGCCAAGTCTGCACGATGCCTTCATTAGAGTTCTTGAACATTCATCAAAGTTCTCAGAACTATGCTGTACAAGTCCTTAGACAATATCCGTGCAAAGTCCTCGTCCTCAATTACTTTGTACAACCTTAGTCGGTCAACAGCAAGTTGACTGGATTCTTTTCTCAGCCGATCAATATAATATTGACCGGTCAATGCTTGTTCTGAAAATGTCACTCCTGCATTTTTTCACATTGGAGTAATCCCAACAAACTTTTCCTTACAACCGTGTGAAAATTGAATCAGTCAAGTCAGCAATGTCACAGCAAGTTTCAAATTTTCCTTTGGGCAATACTTTGGTTATTATATCTGACCCATTTTCATCCATCCGGACCTTCTTTACTGACAGCCTCCCTTCATCAATAACATCTCTCACCTAATAATATCAAATATCAATATGTTTCGATCTTGAATGGAATGATGAGTTATTATACAAATGCATAGCGCTTTGGCTGTCACAGAGCAACATATACTTCTCTTGCCTCAAGCCCAACTCTTGGATGAATTTTTTCATTCATAGCATCTCCTTGTTGGCTTCAGTAACTATAATGAACTCTGCCTCCGTAGTAGAAAGAGTAACGCATTTCTGCATCTTAGATTGTCAGGAAACTGTCCTTCCGGCAAACTTGACCAGGTACCCCGAAGTGAATTTTCGAGAGTCAATGTTTTCGGTCATATCCGTGTCTGTGTAACTAATCAATTGGAGCTTTTCTTCTCTAAAACACATACACATCCTTGAAGTCTTCTAGAGACATATCAAAATCCACTTCATAGTAGACCAGTGCTCATTTTCAGGGTTTGAGAGAAATCTGCTAACAGTGTCGATAGCATGAGTAATGTTCGGCCTCGTGCACACTGCTGTGCACATCAAGTTACCAACGGCTGACGAGTAGGGTATACCTCTCATGTTGGCTTTCTCTATTTCTGAGGTCGGGTATTGCCTCCTAGTCAACCCGAAGTGGCTTGCCAACGGTGTGTTTACTGGTTTAGATTTGTCCATGTTAAAGCACTATAGCACCTTCTCAATGTAGCTATCTTCGGACAATCAAAGCTTCTTATTCTTCCAGTCGTGAAATATTCTTATCCTCAGAATCTGCTTCGCCGGCCCCAAATCTTTCATGGCAATTGACTATCCCAGTTACTGCTTCAACTCCTTAATCCGAGCACCTTTCTGTCCGATGATCAGTATATCATCCACATGGAGGAGAAGGACGACAAAGTCATCTTTTGAAAACTTTTGAACAAATACACAATGGTCAGAAGTAGTCTTCCGGTAGCCTTGATTTATCATAATAAACTCAAACTTCCTATACCATTGTCGTGGGCCTGTTTCAATTCGTACAAGATTTTCTTCAGGTGACATACCAATCTTTTCTTCCCCTTGACCTTGAACCTCTCCGATTGCTTCATGTAAATTTCCTCCTTAAGGTCACCGTGGAGAAATACTATTCGAACATCTAGTTACTCTACCTCCAAATCCAGAATAGCTGCCATGCCAAACATAACCTGAATTGAGGACGTTTTCACTACTGGCGCAAAGATTTCATCAAAGTTCTCTCTTTTACGCTTATTAAAGTCTTTTACCATCAGTCGCACCTTATAACTTGGCTGCATGGTATTTTTGTCTGTCTTCAATTAGAAGACCCATTTATTCCTTAGGACTCTCTTTCCCTTAGGCAGCTCAACCAATTCGAATGTATGATTTTCATGCAATAAAGTCATCTCATCTTTTATTACTTCCAACCATTTTTTTATACACATCATTCACAACCTTATCAAAATCTTCAAATTCACCTGCAATAGTGAGTAGGACGTACTCACTGGATAATAGGTAGACGAACGGTCTTCTGTCCCTTATAGATCAGCAGACAACAACCTCCTCGGCCAGTTGAAGAGTAACATTATCCTCATTTTTATCAGGCGTCACGCCTTCTTCATTATTTTCCTCGGCCACTCCTGGAGTACTGACCTCACAGTGTGTTGGTCGGATAACATCAGTATTTGTGTCTGTCCAACCGACACCAAATAATTCCTTCTTTTTTTTCTTATGTCCTCAATGGTTTCTTTTTCAAGAAAGACCACATCTCTTGATCGGACAAACTTTTTCTCAATTGGGTCATAAAGTCTATACCTAAGTTTATTTTTTCCGTTACCCGAAAAAACGTATTACTTCATCTTTGACTCAAGCTTGGTCCTTTCATCCTTTGGAATATAAATAAATGCCTTACAACCAAATATCCGAAGATGATTATAAGAATGCTCATTTTCGGTCCACATTTTTTCTGAAACTTCACCATTTAGTGGCTTATTGGGTGACATATTGATAATGTAGGTTGCCATCTTCAGAGTTTCAGCCCAAAATGATCCTAAGAGCTTTGCTTCGAACAGGAGGCACCTAACCCTCTCAATTGATGTGCGATTCATTTGCTCAACCATGCCATTTAATTATAGCGTGGTGACGTTTTTTGATGTCGTATACATATGACCTATAGTATGCATCAAATGCCCCAATGTAATCTCCGTCATTGTCGCTCCGGATAGTCTTCAGTTTCTTCCCCATCTCATGTTCAACTAGAATATGAAATTGCTCAAATATTTTAGAAACCTGATCCTTGGATTAAAGTGGGAATATTCACAACTTTATCGAGCAGTTATCAATATACGAGACAAAGTATTGAGCTTCTTTGAAGGACTTCTCTTTAAATGGTCCGTAAATATCGGTGTGAACAAGCTCAAATAATTTGGACTTTTTGAAGGATGAATCTCCTTGGAATGAGACTCTTCTCTACTTTCCTGCCATACAGTGAGAACAAACTTTCAGTCCGTCCTCCTTCACTCCTAGGATAAAGTCCTTCCTGACTAGATGACTAATTCTTTTTTCACTCATGTAGCCCAACCTCCGGTACTACAAGTTCGAAGACTCCATACTGTTGGCAGCATTAACCTCTCCTGCCTCAGTAGAGGCCTGCAACACATAAAGACCAGACGTCTTTTCTATTGGGTAACTATCAGAGACCCCCTGGTTAGTTTATATGCTCCATTACTGAAAACATTGCAAAAATCAGCATCATCAAATCTTCCGAGTGAGATAATGCTTATCTAAATATCAGGAACGTGTCATTTGTCCCTTAAAAGTAGTCGAGTTTCATTGTTGGTGACAAGAGATACGTCACTGCAGCCAACAATTTTAAATGTCTCTATATTTTTCATTTACAACACTCCAAAGTCGCATGGAATGTAAGATGTAAAAACCCATCTTTGAGATGTGACGTGGATGAATGCACCAAAATCCACCATCCAATTAGTCTCCTACTCGGCCAAATTTACAACGTCACCCACTTCATAGGTTAAAAAGAGATCACCTTTTGTAACAATAGAGACCGATGCCTTTTCCTCACCTTGTCCCTTTTCACATTTTTCTTTTTTCGTATTCTCACGCTTCCACTTATAATAATACTTTTTAATGTAGTCATTCTTTCCACAGTAATGACACTCTATGTTTTAAAATGTTGATCGAGACTTACTCTGGTCATTTTTTTTAGACTTCGGATAGCGGACTTTGCTTCTTCCTCGTGACTCAGTCACGGGTACCTCGGAGTGCTAAGAGATGAAGGTTTCTTGTAACCGCCGTCTTATTTCCTCGTTCAACACAACTCCTTTGGCCATCTCTAGCGTCACAATGCTATTTGGAGTTGTGTTGGCAATGGTAATTCGCATTACCTCCCATGAGTCAGGTAGGGTTGTTAGAAGCCACAGACCTAACACTTTGTCCTTGAATTTAATACCCATGCTACTCAATCGGTCTACACATCCTTGAAATTCATTCAAGTGATCTACAACAGACAAGCCATCCTTGTATCGAACCTGCATCTATTTTATCAGGTGGTAAATCTTGTTGTTGCCAATTTTGGAGGTATAGAGCTTCTCCAACTTTTCCGACAATGCCTTGGCATTTGTTTCGTTCCTAATATGATTATACATATTATAATCTACAAATTGTCGTATATAACCACACACCTGCATATTCTCTAGCATCCACTCCTCTTTCGATTTCGCTTCTTGCTTTTGAGTGGCAAATACTGGAAAATGTATAGACTTGACAAGTAACAAGTTTAACATCTTGCTATGTCAAGTGACATAATTGGTGCTATTCAAGCAAATTATCTTACTTCCCACCTCCATCAGCAGTGTTCAACAAAGTTTAACACCGGCCAGAGCACCACATCTCTCATACCACTTGTTGAAAAAATGGTGTCCGACCGGCCAAATAGGAACAAGCAGCAGAGTAGAAGAAAATAAGGGAGAGAAGAACACCAGTATTTTGCATATAAAACCCTTTTAAAATAAGAAAAAAAATCACAAGACACACAGTCCACAAATAAATTTTACTATATAAATTTTACGGTTATACAAACCCTCTCGGTTACACAAATCACAGGAGAAGAGAATAGAGAGTAAGAGCACAAATCGCTCACACTGTTCTCACTCTTCACACTTTTACACTTAGAAACTTACACTCACAGAATCTTCTCACACACCTATTTTATATCGCAGAGCTCTATACATATATATAGATTGTCCAAACAGTCACTTAGCTAGCATGGAGGTTGCGTGTACAGGCAGCCACCTAGTGCTTGTACAGCTCTGCAAAGACTCTGCAACGGCTCTGCAATTGTCTTGCAAAATTTTATATTCTGTAGAAATGGCGCCCACTCTTCAGAAATTGTGCATATTCTCCAGAAATCTCTTATGTCCAGTCAATCTTCTAAGCTGGCATCCACGTGCGTTCTCTGGCCATACAACTTCTCTTGTGGATGGTCAAATATCAATTGACCGCCTTCTCCTCACAATCGGTGAACGTCTCATTGACAGATTTCTTATCTCAACCGGTCAACGTCCCGTTGACCGATTTCTTATCTCAGTCAGTCAACTTTCTGTTGTCTAGTTGGCCGTCCACTTGAAGTCATTCCTATGCAAGTGTCAAGTCTGCACTATGCCTTCATCAGAGTCCTCGAGCATTCATCAAAGACCTCAAAACTATGCTGTACAAGTCCTCGAGCAATATCCACGTAAAGTCCTCATCCTCAATTGCTAGCCTTAGCCAGTCAATAACAATTTGACCGGATTCTTTTCTCATCCAATTAACATAATGTTAACTGGTCAATGCTTGCTCCAGAAATGTCACTATCGTATTTTCTCACATGGGAGTGACCCCAACATTACTGTCAAAACCCACATTATTATATTCTAACAAGTAAATATTATAATAATAATTTTAACCCTATTCTTATCCTATTCTATTTCCTGGAATAACTATTTTATTCTCACTTTATTTCATTCCGATAACTAAATATACCATAAAGGTAATGTGAGTTAGGAGCATAGGGCATTTGGTTCTGATATCATGTCAAAGGCCCGGTTTGAGTTCAATTCGTCCGATAGCCAGTTTGAATACTCAAAGTTGGTGAAGCATGCTGTGGGCATTGCAGAGGTGATAGCTAGTTAGCTTGATGGTGGTTTTGCTTCCTCTTAGCCTTCGATATTTGTCCCATTTGCAAATAAGGTGAAGAGCAGCTGAGATTATACGCCTTTTTGGCTTGAAGGGGACACATCAATACTCAACGAGGGGAGCTGCGATGCACAGGGCGCTGCAGTCACTGCCACACCAACACTATCCGTTAGATTAATATAAATTTAACGGGTGATATTTAATATAT
>JAODPA010105704.1:0-20415 GCA_025585075.1 Nepenthes mirabilis
CTAAAAAATAATGTTCTATAATTGGATTAACCTTTAATAGTAAAGTTGTTAAAATGTCATAATTTTAGAATAAAAAGTTAATTTAACAAAATTAACCAAAAATGACTAGACCAAAACATAAGATAAATTATTCTTAACACTTAAAAGTTGTTAAACTTTGCATTTAAGTGACTAGCCCTAATACCAATTGCTATCCCAATAATCAACATAAAAGGGGGTAAATTGGGCTTTCTAAACTTTAACAATCTCGATTTATACGTATTTTAGATTTATAAGGTTAAGTAAAATACGGTAATTAAATAAATAGTAGAAAAATATTTTTTTTGATACTATATTTATACTGATTTAGAAGCGGTTGCATTTAGTTCTTAAGCTATGCTTAAGAGTTCAAATCTGCTAAATCGATCTTATTATCTTGGATGACAATCAAGCCTTAGAATATAATATCAGTATAAATACTATCTAAAAGAAATGACATTATAACAACACTTTCTAAAGTGAACGGAGCTTGCATCAAGGCTAGGGTTTTGAAGGTCGACACCACGGTGGTTTCCATGCCCAAGAAAGGTGACTGTTGGGTGAGGAGTTGTCATAATCATGTCCCTCGAATCATTGAATAATGATTGGGAAAATAATATATTTTTCATTCTTAACGTTTTATTTTTTAAAAAGAGTTTCATCTGACTTAAATTTAGTTTTTTTTTAAGAATTAAAAAATATTGCAATGGTTATATTCTATAAGGAAAATTATTAAGTTAAATCAATTAAATTTCAAGTCCTATGCCAATACAATATAATATAATATCAATAGACATTTAAAAGTGAGACGTTTAAAATAAATAACAATTAGGAAGTTCCATAAGTGATGGTCTAAATTAGATAAATGCACTAAACATTACTAATTTAAATTAATTATGAAAAAAAAGTTGAATGTCTTTTTTTTTTTTTTTTTCACAATTTCTGTATTAGATTTTGCAATTGGATCGCTGCAATTACAGGTTTAGATTATCTCATTCCTGCTCAGGGATTCAAAACACCGGTCGTACAAACTCCTCGGAAGAAAACCGACAGAATCAAACCAAAAGAAGACCGTTAATTTGAATGCAAATTATTATTCACTTGTAATTAAGTCAATATTTCCCAGAAAATAAAAATAAAAATAAAAATAAAAATATACAAGGAGGTTAAGTGCATGGCACCATTGAATAATTGAAGAAGTGGTTGATGTGCGGCCCTGTTGAGTTTCAAATTGCAATTCAAATTCATCTGCCAAAATTTGAAAGTCCCCGTAATTTCAATGCATTCACCTGCCATGTTTTTTCCCTGCAATGCGCAGAATCCAATGATGAATATAGAAGGCTGTTACAGGAAACAATACACAGCTAAATGGCATTTGGCTTGAAGAAAGAGAAATATTATTTATATATCTATTTGTATTATATCAAAATTATGTAAATTGGTGTGAAGAGAGAGAGATGACAGATAGTAAAAATTGAAACAGTGTGAGTCCCACACCTATTTTTTAACAATTTCATCACAAGTGGATGTATGAATATTATTTCTATTTGAAACATAATACTTATTCCATCTATCTACAATGCATCTCCAACTCATTGTATATATGTAGGGCACATTTTAATTTTTTTCTTGTAACCACAGTAGGACCCACGTATGAAGAATGGGTTATAGGCGGATGGAACAAGTAGGTATTATTCTCTCACTATATATCATAGAGGAAAATATTAGTCCATATGTATCGATATCAAAACTTTTAATACTGTAACAATATCACAATATATTACCGTATCGACGATACATATGCCAATTTTTAAAATATTAGCCAATATAACCTATATTTAATCAATGTATCATTTGATATTTTACTGTTAGCATAAGATTCTCAGAAACCTTTTAATGCTCATATCAACATATATTATGTAATATATAGAATACTAATACAATCGCGACTGATAAAAATACCAATAGCTTCATCCATGTTACATGTATAATGCACTAAGCATCTTAGGACACTTTTTTACCCAAGAACTCTTGTTGCTATTAAATTCCTTTTAGGTGTTCAAGTATAAGAATGGCTATAACACCTAATTTTTTCTAATTTATATTTATGATAATATAATGACTATGTATTTTATTAATGTAAAAAAAAANTTTGTTAATATTTTTAAAAGTCCTTCCAAATTAATGGGCACTGAATTCTTACAGAATTTGACAAAAGATTGTTTAAGATTTTTGTTTAGTTCATATTTGTAGTACTTACGGGTTGTTTTAGGTTCCATGCATTGTACTGAACTTATATTTTAAAGTTCTACAATTAAGATTTTGGGTTGGTATACTTAATGGAGTTATGTACAATTTCTGCTTTTGTATATGTGGTATATTGACTAGATATTTTTCTTTGCATTAATTTATAGATTAAATAGATACAATATTATTTTGAAATCAAGCAGGGATAATTTAGCTAATCCTATAACCATTGAGATTTATATTTAATTTTATTGCTGATGGTATTAGTAGATAGTGTTCTACCCAATTTTGGTTCTTTGATTGTAACTATTAATGAATAAGTTTTATATTTGATATAGTTATTAATATCTATTTTTATCGGAACCGTGAAAATAACAATGTATCATGAAAAATAAAGAAAATAAATGCAAGCTAGCGTCAAAGTAAACACACACCACATGAAGTTATGAATATATATACCACAGTGAGAAAAAGGGCATGCTTTAAATTTTGTGAAAGATCATTTGACAACTTTGGCAAACAATTTGAAATGTGAGATGCCCTTGATTTCCCATATTGAACTAATTAGACAATGTTGTTAGGCATGGGATACCAAGTTTTGTAATTAAACTAAGAACAAATCTCTATATGAATCAAAAAACTAAACCCATTGATTAAACTCATGAGAAGGCATGGTAACAATTTACAATCAATCACAACAATAATAATGAAAACAAGTATGAGTAAGCTGTAAGAATTTCTCATGAAAACCCCTTAAAACAAATATAAAACCATGAGACCCAGTTTCGCATAAAATCTGCTATGATTATAAGATTACTTACACAAACTCCCAATATTTTTTTTAGTTTTACCACAATATTGATAAATTAAAGTAAATATTACAAAAAATCAAAACTATTTGATTTATTTTGGTATTATATATTATTTTGGATATTTTGAATGCACTGAAATTAATTGTATATTAGGAATTTTGAAGGATTTTCAGAGCAATCGGGTGGTGCCTGAGGCATGCCCACAGTGCGCCTACGTGCCGAATGTCAAGGCCTTGCGCCCGAGGACCACCCGAGGCTGCTCTCGAGCACCAAATGTCGCGAGGCTGGCTCTCGAGGCACACATGAGTAGCGTTCGTGTGTCGTTGCCTTATATAACCAATGCGCCTGGCACTGTCCATCATTTCGCATGCAAGAAAGAAGAGAATAGAGAGAAGATGAGAGAGGAAAAAGAGAAGTGATGGTTCGAAATATCATTTTATCCAATCTACTTGGTAAGAAATTGATGTGAATATTCTTATACCCTATCCTTGATCTGTTTCAATATCTGATAAGTTTTGCTTATATTTTCAATATTTAATATTCATGCATACTATTTTCATTTAGCTTATTTATTTCTTTCGTGCATGCATGTTATTTTTACCAATCGTTTAGGGATTTTGTTCAGGTTTTACAAATATTTGAGGGTTTTATATATTTTACGAAAAAATAGGTAAATATTTGAGATTGTATATTTATGTATCAGTACATTTGTATGAAAAAATTTATGAAAACTTGTATGGGCTGTACATTGATACACATGTATCGCTACTTAGGGATCGAGATCACTACCTTTGTGATATAATTTGATATGTGACATGTGATCCTTTCCCGACAAGAAAGTTTTGTAACTCCCTTTTTTGTCAACAAGAAAAGGCTTCATTTGTAAATGACGCACTCCGTCTATATTTTAATGAGAATCATCGTAAGCAAATTGAACAAAAATTAATATATTCGGATATCCTAATATATATACTAAACTTAACGATTACACCCAATGCCGCAGGTAATAAAACATAGTAAGCATATTCATTATCTATGGGAGATAAAATATGTAGGCGACCCTACCAATGGGTCTAAATAGTGGTTGATATGATTTAAGGTTACTGAGAGTATGTGTAACCCTTCCTCGAGTTGGCCTTTCAATTTTTAGTTCTCCAATTTCATGCATATTTTATATTTTTGCATTGGTTTGTATTTGAGTTTCATTTTGAGATTCACGGGTTTACCCACACATAGGATTTGGTCAATCTCGTACATTGAATATGTGATTTCGTTCCAGAACATATTTCATTTTTATGTGATTTTATTCCAAATTATGTTTTATTCATATGAGATTTGGATCCAAACTTTGTTTCGTTTAGTATACATTTCCTATGGACTATGATATGATTTTAATTATGTGATTTTGCTCCAGATCATATTTTGTTTAGTCTATATCCCGATGGAACTACATTTCAATTTGGATTATAATTTGAGTACGAGATTACCCTCATAACTTTTGATATCGAATTTTTGAATTGGTATCTTTTATGCAATTTGAATGTGTTTATGAACCTCCCCCTGACTTCAGACATTATTATTTATTATATAATATCGATACATATTAAACTTTATGCTCACATTTTTACTTATTATCCATCCAAATTAATGGGTTTGGATACCTTATAAGAGCTTAAATGCAATTTGACTGTAGCTTCGCCTATTTGGTGAGTTTTTGTTTCATTTTAATTTAGATTTGTATCAGAGTAAGCAGCGAAAGTATAGTAGGCTCATAGTTTGTATAGAGATAAGTCAGGTTGTTGTATGTTGAGTTTTGTTATTTTGTTTGGTTTGTTACATCCCTTACAATATTTGTGGAGTGGATCGTATTTATTATTTTGTTCGGATAATTATCCGATAAGGTCCTATGTTTGGTAAAATTTTATTATTGTCATATTAGAATTATGTGGTTTGTTGTTGTCATTTCCAAGGTTAAAATTTGTCGATTATGATTATATTATTTTGGGATTTTAATTTTTTTATGAATTATAATTATTTATACCTACTTTGATCCGAGTTTATGATAAAACCTAGAAGAGAATCACCTGTAAAATGTTCAAGAAAAATATTTTGTATACAAAGATGGTGAAAGTCGAAATATTATTCAGAGCCTAGATGATTAGTGAGAATCCTTTGCATCTTTTCTCTCCTTTTGTTTCTAGTTAGCTGCCCTAAGTGTTAAAGCATCCATAATCAGTATCCTAAAAATCATGTAGTTTTTATACCAAGGGCTGGTGTTTGAATGCCAACACTAGCATTCAAACGCCAACACAAAAAATTGCAAGGGCGCACGAGCACTGAAAAGGAGCCATCAAGTGCTAATTTGATCTAAAGACTACTATAAATGACACGTAGGCGCCCCTCCGGCACATCATAGGTTTGCCTATAGTACCATCTATGCACATGTGCCACCAATTGCACCCATCGTGCATGAGAGCTACTGTTTCTCAAGCATGTGTCCTAATGCACGTCGATCAAGCACCATCAAATCATCTCACTGAAAAACCTCCTTCACTTGAGCAATGATTATCCGAACCTTCTGCCAAACTCCATGTGACTAACACATCAAAAAATGTGTATATATAATAAGAATAAGATTCACAATGAAGTGATCCAACCTAGCAAACTCTCCCTTACAACCTTGTCAGGGTCATCACCATTTCAACCCTTTCTCAACATAGTTCAAACTTCCCTCTTTACACTACCTTTGTCTACATATCCAAATCATTGTCGTCTATATTGACCTTTTTCAGCGTCAATAACTCCAAATCAAATATATTTCACATCCAATTATATCTCATATCAATATGCTAATATTAAAAATAAAATGATGAGTTCTTATAAAACTAAATCACACTTTAACTATTGTAAAGTAGTATATATTGTTCTTACTTAAAACCGATCTTGTGGATGAACTACTTCATCCAAATCATTTCCTTACTCGTTTCAGTTACTGTAGTAAACTTGATCTCAATAGTAAAGAGTGTAACACATTTCTACAACCTCAATTGTTATTATTGCTTTTCCTGCAAAAATGATCAAATACCTTGAAGTATGCTTCTTAGAATCAATCACTCACCATGTCGGTATTCGTAAACAAGACCAAACGGGCTTATTAATGCCAAATCACAAATATAATCTTCAAGTGCCGCAGACATATCTAAGAATCATTTCACTTGGACTAATGTTCCTTCTAATAAATGGAAAGAAATCGACTAACCACTCCCACCATATAAGCTATATCCAACTTTCTACACACTATGACATATATCAAACTATCAGCCACCAAATATAATGTATTGTTGCCTTGTGGCTTTGTTGAAGCTATAGAAGCTCTTTTTCAAATGGCACACCATGTGCTTATTACCTCAACTTTGAATACCTCTAATTGCTCCATATAGACCTCCACCAAGTCACCATAGAAGAACATTGTTCGCATTTCAAATTGTTCCACCTCTAGATCGAGTCATGTCACCAAACCAAGTACAACACAAATAGAAGATACTTCATCATGGGATAGAAGATCTCCTCGAAATTAATACCCTTTCATTGATTGAAACCCTTCACAACCAACTTTGCCTTATATCTCAATTGCAGATTACCTTCTTTAAACTTCAATCAATATACCCATTTATTTTTGAGTACCGCCTTCCCCTTAGGCAACTTCATTACCTCAAACACATAATTATCATGCAAAGACATCATCTCATCTTGTATTATATTCATCTACTCTTTGTTTTGGTCCTCCATTATTTCATCAAATCACTCCAGCTCTCTACCATTGATAAGCAACCCATACTCATTAACCGATAGGTGAGTAAAAAGCTGTTAATCACTCACAAATGGTCAGCATCGAATTGCTGGTGTGGTCTTGGAGATATCACTATGACATAAGCATCAACATGCTCATCCTCTACCTCCTCATAAATAGGAGTATCGCCCGCATCTCCACCATCCTCCACCTCAATGGGCTGTGGAGTCATGATGTCAAGTTGATATCATATAGGCAATCGTTGTAAAAAGGAACCACCTTCTTAGCCTTGCCAATGCCTTTTGATGGTCTCTTCCTCCACTAACACAACACCCCTCAATCATACAAACTTCTTTTCTACCTAATCATAGAGCCGGTAGCCAAACTCATCTTTCTCATAACCAAGGAATATGCATTCCCACGTTCTAGCATTTAGTTCTCTCGTCCCTTGGAACATGGACATACGCTTTGTATCCAAATACCCTTAAATATGAACAAGTGACCTCCCTTCCAATTCACACTTTGTTGACAATGTCCCCATTCAACTGAATAGTAGGCAAAAGATTAACAATGTGGGCCACAGCATTCATAACTTTTCTTGTTTATTCATTCAACTGCTCCGTTCAATTTTGGCAATTTGGGGTGAATCTTTTGCTATCGAATGCCTTGTGAGCAACAATATGTATCAAAAGGCCCAAAGTCCTCTCCTCCATTATCACTAAGGATGTACATCATCTTCTTTCCTATTTACCTCTTGATCAAGACATGAAATTGCTTAAAGACCTCAAAAGTTTAATACTTCGACTTTAAGGAATACATTCACAATTTTCTAGAATAATCATCAATAAATGTAAAGAAATATAGTGCACCACCAAGAGTTTTTACATTCAATGGACCACATATGTCAATATGAACAAGCACAAGAAGGATCGCCTTCTTTGTGGATGAATTTTCATGAAAGAAAACTATCCTTTGCTTTTCGACCATGTATTGTGGCAAGTCTACAATGTTGTTCCTTTCACTCTCGAAAGGAGGCTCTTCTCAGCTAGACAATTCAACCCCATCTCACTCTTTTAACTAAGACAATTGTGCCACAACTTGGAAGATTAACCTCCATTAGCTGCGTTCGCTTCATCACTTGAGATTGGGGCTTGCAACGCATAAATTTGATAATTTCTTACCACGTTCCATTACTAAAGACCCTCTAATGAGCTTTCATGAGTCCTTTAGAAGGTATTGCAGTAGCTTTCATCACCAAATTTTCCAATCGATATTAGATTAAATAGGAAGCCCATAACATGTTGAATGTCCCTCAAAGTCATTCTAATGTTGTAACTAGTGGTCAAACACACATCATATCCCACAATTTCTGACAAACTATCTTTTCCCATTTTTAATACCCCAAAATCATCGAGCATATAAGATATGAAGAACTCTCTACGAGATATCACGTGGAGCACGTGCCACTATCAATCATCCAAATTGTCTTGTCATTGGCAATGTTAATTACCTCATCCTTGCAAACAATTAGAAAATCAGATTTGATTACAATAGAAACCCTCTATTCATCACAAGTCTCGGCATCTCGGCCTTCCTTTTGCCATTATCTCCATTTTTACACTTCCATTTATAACAATGTTTCCTAATATAGTCTTTCTTCTTACAATGATGACACTTGATATTTTGATATCTCAATTATAACTTACTCAGAGTCTTCTCGCCTAACTAAAGACCTCTCCCCCTGCCTCTGTCACATGACTTTGAGACCAACACAACAAAATATGAAGACAAAGTCTTATGATCTTCTCTTGGTCGCCTCATTAAAAATAGCACACATGACTATCTCCTAGGTCACAACATTGTTAAAAGTAGAATTGGCAATCGAAATCCGAAGGATCTCCCAAGAATTCAGAATAGTGGTTCAAAATCACAACCCAAGTATTTCATCATTGAATTTCATACACATGCCAAACATTGAAATTCATTATGATGATCGGCTATGGAGTCCCCTCCACAACACTTCACTTGCATGAACTTCATTAAATAATACAATTTCTTCTTACTAGTTTTTTAAGTATAGAATACTTCGAGTTTCTTCCATAGTACTCATACATGCTTCTCGTTATAGATATAATAGTAGATATTGTCATCTACAAATTATCAAATGTAGCCATAAATTTATTCATACTCAAAAGATTAATCCTCATCTTAGACTAACTTTTGCAAAACGAACATAAGGAGGTGCAACGTTTTGAAGAACAAAAGATTCTTCATATTGGTTTTCTATACATCAAAGCTTGTGTCATTTAATCAAATCGTTTTGTTGACATCCTCCATCAATTCAACCAACAATAAACACGAGCAACATAACACTTCAATAGTAATGTTGGGCCCCAAACACCAAGGTTCACAATCAAACTGAGAAAAAATATCTACATAAATCAAAAAATCAAACCCGTTGATTGAACCCATGAGGAGACATAACAACAACCCACAATTAATCATGCAAACAATGGTAACGAGTATAAGTAAGACACACGAAGTTTCTCATGAGAACCTCTGAAAATGAAAGGTAAAATTATAAGATTTTAGATCCATATAAAATCTACTATAATTATAAGATTAGTTATATAAACCTCCAACACTTTCTTTAATTTTACCACAATATTAGTAAACTTAAAAAAGTACAACAAGAAATGAAAATTTTGAAGAGAACCACCGAAAATATGTACAAGAACAACAAATGGAGTAACATACCAAGGATAATAAAAGTCAAAATAAGATTTTGAGCTCAAATGATTGGCAAATATTTCTCCCTTCTTCTTTTCTCTATTTCTCTTTCTAGTTGGCCACCCAAAGTGTCAAGAAATCTCATAATAAATACCCTAAAAACCACACAAGTTTTTATATTAAGCGTTAACATTCGAATGCCAAGACGAAAAATCACTTGAGCATGTAAGCCTAGGGCAAGCGCGCATCAAACGCCAAAATGATCCAACAGCTATTGGAAATCATGCATGAGCGCTTCTGAGGCACCCCTCAAACACGCCCATACCACCATCTGGGCACATGAGCCTCCACATGCGCCCATCATACACAGGAGCTATTGTTATCTATGCATGTGCATCCCAACATACATATTTTAAGTGTCATTCAATCCTTTCACTGAAGAACCTCCTTTCTCTCGAACATAGATCATCTAAACCTTTCATGAAACCCTATACTTTTGGCTAACGAATAAGAACATGTGTATATCTAGTAGGCATAAGATTCATAAGAAAGTGACCTATCCTAATAAATATACCTATAGAATATTGAGGATTCTGAAACTAATAAATAATTAAGATTTATAAGCAAATAAATAGGAAAGAAACCATGAAAACAAAAGGACTCAAATTTTAATTAGAAAAATTTGTTACCTTTCTGAAACCAAGACCTTCGAACTGCTTGGCGGATGTGGCGCTCATGTCTCTCTAAGAGCTCATCGATTCTATGCGACTGGGATAATAACGGTCCTGAAAATTCAACCTTGTCCTCTTGATCCTGAACATTCAACTTTAGATGTTAACAACTTGACGAGATTTCTAAATCAAAAAAGTCAAAAGGCTTGCACAAAACAAATTCTAAGGTCATATTTACCATCCTTAAATTCATTTCCTTCAAAATGACGATAAAAACACCACCAAGAAAAAAATGTGAAGAATATAATTCCATCTAGTACCAATATATATCGATAATGGAGATCCTAGATATCGATATTTTTCAATACCATGACAATATCGATATATTTTTTTGTATATGCCGATACAGTCGATATATTGATTGATAGTCAAATTCTCGAGCGATATTTGGCCAATATGTCGGTTGATATGACTGATTTTTAAAATTTTTTTCGTCTGATACATTCGATACTAATATAACTAAAACTGATACCAATATTTTCATTTATGAGTATGAAAAACTAACCATATTATTTCTCTTGGCTCCAATTGCTTTTTGGTAAAGTGCCAAAGATAGTTCCTGTGAGTAGTATCCATCAGATGCATCGAAAGAATCGGGACGATCGAACTGGCTCCAATGTTGCATTACCGTATTCTTGACTGTCTCATAATAATCTTGACCACGAGCATATGTATGGATCCCACGTGAAACATTCCCATTGTCATTCTTTTTCAACTCAAGATTATTTTTATCAAAATTCAACACGGATGAAGCTTCTAATGCATTGAAGCTAAGTTTTGAACTAGACCGACTGTGTGATCTAACAGACGCATCATCTCTTCGCCTTTTCACCCATGCAAAGCCACTTGAACTGGGAACTTCCAACGGTCCCGAATATGGTACATCCCCTTGTGATGCATTCTTCACATGGGAAGCTTCATCTTGCTGATCGATTGATGGCTTCTGTGCTTCCCTTCCTACAATGTAATCTGCCTCTGAAGGAAAGAGTGCAATATCACCATTGATTTTGGTTCTCTGTGTATCTTGACATTCAATAGGCAAATCCTAAGGGAAGAAAGAAACGCATTAGTTGAGAGGGAGAGAGAGAGGGAGAGAGAGAGAGAGAGAGGGAGGGAGGGAGACCTCTTTTGCTGCCAAGTTACTAGTTCCATTTCGCTTGATTGTCTTCCTCGAGGTTTCAAGAGCACAGACTCTCCCACTAACTTTTTTCCTAAAATACACAAACAAATCACTTGGATTTTGAAGCAGAAAATGTCCAGAAACATACATATTTTAAGGACTGGCATCCAACTAAAGTTGACGCCGAGCTTGGAACATGTGAAACGTTTAAAGCTTGTTTGGTTCTGCAAAAATTTAGAGGAAAAAAAATTTGAAGGAAGGTATTTTTTATGTTTAGTTTATAAGAAAAAATGTAATGGAAAATGTAAAAAGTCATAACATTAAGAGCATGTAATAATTTCTCTTTAACAATTTCTTTTTGTTTTTCCTAGATAACCAAATAGATGANCACAACTACTAGATCAAAATCTAGTAGTTGTGATTTAAAAATAAAAAATAATGACAATTATATTTTTAATTTTTTTATATTATTAACATCCAATTAATATCAAATACAATATTTAAAAAATTTTAAAAAAATATTTAGAATGTATTATTTGATGTTTAAATTTCAGCCGTTGTATATTTTAAACCCAACGGCTGAGAAGGGGAAGCAGCATCTCCTCGCCTGTCCAGAGATGCTGCTAAAATACAGAAGAAATTTGTTTCTTGTAAGTTGAAATATTCATTGCCAGATAATCCACATATTGTAGAACCGATTCGGTAAACATGCAAGCTTTCAGTCCAACACAAAGCATTAAAACAAATATCATAAGGTGACCACACAGCTATTATCAGAATGTGCAGCACAAGTTGATCAAAGAAAACTATGATGCTGCTTAGGAAAGAGAGGTTAACTATAATGCAGTGAATCACAGGACCTGTTTGCTTTTCCCCAAGAAAAATTATAAAGGAAGAAAGAAACATAGAAATCTTACCTTTTGGCATCATCCCGACCTTTTGCATCAATTTCTTTATTGGGTGGATATTTTGGCAAGCTTGCTGGATCGCATGCATATGGCTTTGTGGTGAAATACTGACAAACAACGAAACCAAGCTGAGTGAAAACTAGTGGTGGAAATTGAAGGTTTTGATAACAAATTACAAGGAACATTGACGTTGGATACATTTAGAATTGTATAAAAAAATGCAGCAATAGACTGAAAACGTGCATTAACTTCATCCAGGTAAAAGGAATGGAGAAATTCTACTCTGAAGAGTTGAGTTGAATTACATATTAAGCTCACAAGCCTTAAACGTCAAAAACTGCAACCATTTGGTAGCTATACGGCTATACATTGTCAGTGAATTCTTCAATATACCTCAGAAGAAAGCATGTCTAAACCTTCAAAAATTGAAGGTTTTGATAACAAATTACGAGGAACATTGGTGATGGATACATTCAGCCTCGTACAAAAGATGCAATGCAGCAGTAGACATAAAACATGTGTTAACTTCATCGACGTGAAAGAAACTGGGAAATTTTACTCAAAAAAGTTAAGTTGAAATCACATATTAAGCTCACAAGCCTTAAATGTCAAAAACTGCAACCATTTGGTAGCTATACGTCCATATATCATCAGTGAATTCTCCACTATACCTCAGAAGAAAGCGCAGAGGAGGCCGTTCCTCGCTTGCATGGCTCAACAGAAAGCAGAGTTTCAATAAGATTGACAGCAGTTATTGGCAAACTTTTACAAGTTTCCTGTACAGAACTCACATATCGCTGCTGTGGTTTAAAAAGAGTAGGATGGGGAAGTTTCGACTTTTTCCAGTATTCATCAGGAGGGGACCCACAAAGCTTGAAGATCTTGTGTAGCTGTTCAACCTGCAGATCAAACAAGTCTAATTCTCTCAGTATTTTAGCTGCCAATGGAATGAAGATAAAGTTGAAAAACAGTTCTTCTGAGCAAGATCAATTGGAAAAATGAAAACCATGAATTAGACAAATGGAATCACCTCTGTTCTTCCTTGAAGGAGAGGCTTTCCAAGAAGAACCTCTGCAATGACACAACCCACACTCCAAAGATCGACAGATGGACCATAATCTGTTGCCCCGAGCAGAAGCTCAGGAGGACGGTACCATAAAGTCACAACACGACTGGTTAGAGGTTGCTTGTGGGCTGAAGCTGAGAAATTTGCCAGCCCAAAATCAGCAATTTTCAAAATTCCTTCATTATTTACCAAAAGATTTGATCCTTTAATGTCCCGGTGCATTACGCCTCTTAAATGGCAGTATTCAAGTCCAGATAATAGCTGCTTCATATAGCATTTTACCTGCACAAACAAAACTATAACCCTCTTACCATGAAGGGAGCAATCCCTCACCTGGGCAACAATGGGATGGCTTGTATTGTAAGAAAACAAGCAGTGGCAAAACTGAAAGAGGAGTTGTTGTTTCTTCATCTCCCCATCTGTCATTTATTTGAATCTTATTGGGATTTCTAAGAATAGATTTTGATGATGTCTGGCAAAATTGGGGTTTTGCCTGGATCTCCAACAGACCGGGCACCCCAACACAAAGAAACCAAGCTCCGCAGCCCAAACAGCCACCAAAGTCCTAAGCAAAATGACTAAGGCCCCAAAGATCGAGATCACAAAGAGACCACCCCTGGATTGGGTGACAGAGGTACCAGAAGAGTTTAAGAAACGACTCATAACTTGAACACCAATTTTGACTTACTAAGAAATAGATAATAGCCCATTATTAATTGAAAACTAACAGAATGGTGAATTGTGATTGGTCCAAGCCTTTGACCAATTAATTAGACATCTTCAGAATGACCAAGCATACTAAGACCTTGTCACACAATCAAGAAAAGTCAATTATTTTAGTAATATGAATCGGCCTGTTAATTAACTAGCAGATTCTGAATTTAAAAAGTATTATAAATAAGGTCTCTAAGTTCATTTTTAATTCCTTGGATAGTCATAATCAATATACATGCATACAAATATATACATACATACATACACATATATACACAAACACACACACACACACATGTAATCAATATCTATTTTTAATGGGGGACATCCATAAACCATCCTTGGAACACCAACAAATGAGGTGGCATATCTATTCATTCATCTATATTAATGTAAGCCTATTAGTGTTGATGTGTAGATGACACGTCATATCACCAAGGATATCTCAAATATGACTAAAAGATATCTTCTAACACCACTCCATGTATATTATATCTTGAGAGGACATTCTCAAATTTTTAGGGGGTTGCCCTCACCAAGCTACATGCATCTTGCTACTAGCATGTTAGGGAGTGCCTCTAAAAAAAATGCCGCAATCATGTGTCAAAAATGTTGAACTATAAACAATGACATAATAAAAATAAATAGATTTCAATATATATCACTTTCTTGGAATCAATATCTTGTTGGTTTGTTTCTCGTCAGCAAGGGTGGAAATTGTTATCTCCGCAGCTTTGAGGCCCCAAATGTCTCACACTATAGCGAATCTAAAACTCCAAGTGACAAGCTCTCATAAGGGGCAACTCAAAGAGTACATTTTAAAAACCTCCCCTTGAACCCGAGTAACACAAAAATAGTGTGCAAGTGGGGGTTGGGCTAAACAGAGAGGCCAAAGAGGAGCTCATTGACGTCCTCAGAGTTAATTGCAATTTGTTTGCTCCGACCTCACCAATATGCCAAGAATCCCCCAACTCTCTCAAACTAATGGTCCACAAGCTCTAACATCCTACTAGGGCATAAGCCCGTTACGCAAAAGAAAAGAAACTATTCCCTGGAAAAGCAAAAGGCAATGGAGGCAATGAGGAAAAACACGAATGCGAGTTTTATTAGAAGGGTCCATCATCCATAGTGGCAGTCTAATGTAATGATGTTAAAGAAATCTAATGGAAACTAGAGGATGTACAAAGACTTCATAGATCTGAACAAAGCATGTCCAGGGGACAATTCCCCCTTCTGAGAGGATTAAACATATGGTGGACTCAACCTCGAGGCACCAAGTCCTAATTTTTATGGAGGCGTACTCATGTTATAACTAGACAACCTTCATGACGGATCAATGCCTCTACTACTATAATATGACGCCCTTTAGACTCAAAAAATTTGGCATCACCTAGCAAAGACTATTGAACAAGATGTTCTCTAACCAGATATGCCACAACATGGAAATGTACATGGACAACATGCTCAAAAGACCTAGTGAAATCATTGAGGTCCACTGAATTTATGATATTAAGTTAATCCTACAAAGTGCATTATAAAAGCACTTTGGGAAAATTCTTGGTTTTATTGTCTCCCACCAAGGAATAGAGACAAACCCTAAGATAGAGCCACTGAGGTCCATCAACGACATACAGAGGCTAACAGAACGCATTAAATCACTATCTCAATTATTGGTAAAGTCGGTCAAAAATACATCTTTTTCTCGAGCCTTGTGAGGCATAAAGACTAACGAATTCAATGGACCAAGGAATGCCAACAGGCCTTCAACATACAATGCCAAAGCAACACGGTAATGGGATGATGTATGTGGGCATTGACATCAAGTGGAAACCCATGGTGGCAACGTTGGATACAAGAGAAATGCACTTCATGACCATGGATGTCATGAACATGTATAAGATTAACTTGGTGATAAGACGGGCCATGTAAAAACAGAAAATTTGAGCCCTCTCCCTATCTAAGGAATTGTGCGCAACACTCCGCTAAAGATCACGTGTGTCAAAAAAGTTGGACTTCATGGTGGCGGACCTAGAGGACTATCCCCTCATCTTAGGTTTCAAGTCCTCTACTTAACCAAGAGCATAGTGATGTCGTGGAACAAGTGCCTGTGCATCATGGAAAGCGATGGGCCGTTACATATGGTGGAGCTTCTTCGAGATAGAGGCTTGAAGAAGAGGGTGCTGATGCTTTTATAGAAGATTAGTGCCCTTCGGCTACTCCAAGGGGAGTTGTCATCGAAGGAGGCTTGGTCAAGAGAGGATGATAGACCACGATTGGGTTCGGGGCTGAGCAGCAGTCTTCCAAAATTCAGCTAAGTCAAGAAATGAGGTTCAGGAGGCAAAAGCAGAGATGGCTAGAGCTACAGGATCCTGATGCCACTTCATGACAAGAGCATCGTGAAAGTAGGTGGGGGAGAGTGCCATGGATGGATAAGAAATATAGAGATTTTATACTATACAGTCATGCCATGTAGACAGAAGATGTCGGCATGCATAACTTATGTGTGTGTATATATATATATATATATGTGTGTGTGTGTGTGTGTGAGGTAAATAATTGGTTATGAGAGACTAGATAGTTCTAGAATAACCTAGAGAAAAGTACTGAGACATATTTTATTATAAAATGTTCTTGAATAAAGAGAATGTAGGAGGTTCTAAAATATTCTTAATGGAGATATATATAAAAAAACTCTAGAAGGAGACTCTTAACTATCGATAGTAGAGAATGGAATGATGATCCTAGCCATAATTAAAGAGGTACAATTCCTATATAAAGAGATAAACTCTTCTCATTTTAGACAGGCTAAAGAAGCTAAAAAAAAGCTTAGCGGAGCTAAGCAAGCAAGTCAAGCTAAGTCAAGTGAGGTGACGCCAATGAGAGATGTCTAAACAAGAGGGTGGCTAGTGATGAAGAAATCTAAGGGAAAGCTTTTTGGGTGAGCTTGCATGGATGAGTGTTGGAAATATATTGTATACTCTTGTACACAGCTTATATAATGAACAGTGTTTTTCTCAAAAGTTTTGTGTCTCTACACATTTGCAGTCAGAATGTAGGAAAAAGCTAACTTCTCTACAACATGGGGATATTCTAAACAAGTACAATGCCGCGTAGGTGACCAACAGAAAGAGTCATCCCATGACACATGTCTCAAATCCCCATCCTCCTAGTTACTTAACGCTTAATATTCTGCCTTTCTTGCAAGCTCATTTTCTTTGACACCATTTTTACTTTCCAGTTTAACCAGTGACTTACACTAACTTAAGCATCAAGGGGTCCCAGTAGAGAAACATTGATGGGCTCATTTACCTCTTGCTCCCATTGTGGTATGTATGATATTGATTTAGAGATTTCCTTCTTTTGCTCTTTCTTTTCTTGTCTTTTATTTTAGGAGCTCACATATGCATCGATAATCATCTGGGCCAAATCTCAATCTAGTTATGCATTAAATTTAACTCACGATTAATTTAGTACGATGGAATGCTTATACAGAAAAAATACAGACAACTGGAATTATGTCTTCCTCATGTGACTATCACAAAAGTCTAAGATAGCACTGTAAATGGTCAGGAATCAAAACGAACAAACCTGTGCCTCTGTAAACTTGATGTCAGGGCAAGACAAGAGTCCTGAAAGATCATGTTCCATGTACTCAAATACAAGGTATATGCTGCATGATAATCTGGAAGTTATTATTCCCTCCAATTTTATGATATTATGATGGTCAAGCTTTCGGAGAATCAAAATTTCTCGTGCCATAAACCTAACACTCTCAGGCTCAAAATTGTCGAATCTCACTTTCTTCAGTGCTACTATCTTTCCAGTTCCGAGATCACGTGCTCGAAAAACACTGCTATACGTGCCCTGCCCAATCTAATGAAAGCAATTGCAGCTATTCAGATTACTGCATTAAAGACAGTTTTGAAATGATGCAAGATCAGCAAAACAAGTTGGGTCAGAAGACGGAGAAACAGAACCAGTTCCATCAATAGTATACTACTGGGAACATTAGTCTAGACCTAATTGTCCAACAACTGCAATGTGGGAGCATAAATGAAATGCTCAAATAGAGCGAGTTACTCTGCTAGCAACATTTTATAGTAAGAATTCCATGTAATTTGAATATGGTATTTGGGAATGGTATTGATGGATGGAGTTACCTACAAAAAATAAAAATTAGTGAGCAGATGGAGCATAAATTAATAAGAAACACTGGCACTCATCATATATTTATATATTGGCCATTACGTACACCACAATTATTATGATATGGCCACTACGACCCCTACTTAGCATCCATACTATCATTACATCCATGCTATCCATACTACTAGTAAACAACATCGAAACAAGATCATTTGCAGCATTAAGAGGTCAATGCCCACATAATGAAACAGCCATTTCTCATTTCAAAAAGCTTAAAGGGGCTATGTTAAAGCAAACATGAAATTGGTTGTATGCAATGATAATGACCAATTTGGCATCTGCTCTGTGGTTGTGCAGGCAAACTGCAACCGATTTCAGATTCTGTACTCAATGCGTGGCAGCTCATTTTTAGGAGGGGCGCTTCATATGGTTGGTAAGCTTCCCAAATGAAGGCAAGCATCTTGAAATGATAACAGAAAAAACAACCAAGTTTCCATGGTTGTTCAGTACACCATGCCCATATTGCACCAAAACTAGGAAAAAAAAATGTTACAATCAACAGATTTTTCCCTTTTTTTTCTCAATTCTATTCTGAAATTTTATTTATGTGCTAGTTTTACATTGTAAAAATTGTCCATTTTCCGAGTCCTACATCAATACAATCTACAAGTTTAAAAAGGTCAAATTTAGAGTTTTTGCTTGATGATTTGGGCAAAATATTTAAATAGAATAAAATTGACATTAAAATAAAAGTTAGAATATAATTTAGAAAAACAAAAATTTGACATGGAATTATAAAATAAATAAATAAATAAATTTTTTGAGAATTTTCCAACAAGCTAGCTGAGGGAGTTATAAAAAAAGAAATATTGAGGGTTATGTGAAATATAAGTAATGAAATATTGTTAAGATTACACACTTAAGAGGGTATCAATGCTAATAGAAAAATCAAATATATGAGACATAAATTAAAATTTATTTGTAATAGCAAACCTTCTCTAATTTTTCGAATGCATCGGCACGGAGGGGCACCCAACCGTGGATGGCCTCGCCGGCGACGGCGGTGAGCCACGCCGGCCAACCGGCGGCGACTTGCTCTCCCTCCACGTACTTGTGCAAGTTACCCAACCTAAAGCTGACAGACTCGCTCCCACAAGTAGAGCTACTCCTCCCGGACTTGCCGCAACTCGCCGCCGCTCCAATCGTCTGCGCCTCTGAGTCCAACGACCCAACTCGTTTCCGGCCGGAGACCGACACGGAATTATCCCCCTGCGCGCCGTAGTCCAATGCCGGTGTTACGGACACTGTCTGCTTCGAACTCGCACAACCCATGTCGAAATTCGACCGAAATTCACATCAACGGAAGCTTTTGGAGATTATAGCTAAAAGGGGGGTCGAAATATGCGAATTCGGGCTCAATTCGATCGGCAAAATTGTTTCCTACTTTACGATTAGTGGGGCTTTTCGTTCAACGAAAATGGTAGTATATAAATTCAAAGGACAGATACTGTTTTTGGCCTGCGGCCACCTTACTCCCTCTAAAAATAAAAATCTGGCGTGCGGATATCACGGAAGGTGGAGAACAATGGAGTAGAGGGAAAAGAATATTTAATGCTGACTGCTGCTCACGGCAAACAGCGGAATCAACGGCATAAGGGAAAGCGAATTCTAATCATGAAATGTGGCGACCCTGCGTCCAGCAATTTTTTATATATATTTTTTTTTTGCTGGTTTTTTTTTTTAAATTTTTCTACAAATGTTCGGATTTTGGAAAGTAGAGTTCAAGTGGAAAAAATAATAGCGTTGATCTGAAAATGGGTTTTGAATTTCGATTCAAATTCTCTTGTTTTGTCTTGTTGTAGGCCGTGGCTTAAGGCTTGAATTTTGAATGAATGTACGGGTTCATTGGAGCATTGTGACCCCCATTTGACGTCGTTTACTTGGAGATCTCAAAGTGTTGGACAGTGCCAATGAACTGAAAAAAAAGAACATGTAGGACCGGACAATTAGTTAGGGGTATGCCCAACAGCTTAGCATGCCACCTGCCATGCCTTTCATAAGTGAATTTGTCTTGTGACAAACTAGCAGTAACGTCTAATAATAAATTTTTATATATAAAAAATATCTTAATTC